>JACXGK010007889.1:0-23924 GCA_016801125.1 Novumbra hubbsi
TCTGGATATGTCTGGACAACAGGGGATAGGTCTGGATAAAGCCGGACAACAGGGGATAGGTCTGGATAAAGCCGGACAACAGGGGATAGGTCTGGATAAAGCCGGACAACAGGGGATAGGTCTGGATAAAGCCGGACAACAGGGGATGTGTTTGGATATGTCTGGACAACAGGGGATGTGTCTGGATATGTCTAGACAACAGGGGATAGGTCTGGATATGTCTAGACAACAGGGGATAGGTCTGGATATGTTTGGACAACAGGGGATAGGTCTGGATAAAGCCGGACAACAGGGGATAGGTCTGGATAAAGCCGGACAACAGGGGATAGGTCTGGATAAAGCCGGACAACAGGGGATGTGTTTGGATATGTCTGGACAACAGGGGATGTGTCTGGATATGTCTGGACAACAGGGGATGTGTTTGGATATCTTGTGATATGTCTGGATATGTCCAGATATCAGGAGAAAGGTCTGTATATGACTAGACATCCGGGGATATGTCTAATATGGCTAGACATCAGGGGCTATGTCTGGCTACATCAGGAGATATGTCTGGACATCATGGGATATGTCAATATATTTCAGAAAACCAGGGTATACAGTGGGGCAAAAAATTATTTAGTCAGCCACCAATTAAGCAAGTTCTCCCACTGAAAAAGATGAGAGAGGCCTGTAATTCTCATCACAGGTACACTTCAACTATGACAGACAAAATGAGAAAAGAAAATCCAGAAAATCACATTGTAGGATTTTTATTGAATGTATTTGATAATTATGGTGGAAAATAAGTACTTGGTCACCTACAAACAAGCAAGATTTCTGGCTCTCACAGACCTGTAACTTCTCCATTAAGAGGCTCCTCTGTCCTCCACTCGTTACCTGTATTAATGGCACCTGTTTGAACTTGTTATCAGTATAAAAGACACCTGTCCACAACCTCAAACAGTCACACTCCAAACGCCAACAGAGAGCTGTGTAAGGACATCAGGGATAAAATTGTAGACAAGGCTGTGATGGGTTACAGGACAATAGGCAAGCTGCTTGGTGAGAAGGCAACAACTGTTGGTGCAATTATTAGAACATGGAAGAAGTCAATCACCCTTGGTTTGGGGCTCCATGCAAGATCTCTCTGCAAAGGGGACAGGACGACTGCATCGCATTGAGGGGAGGATGGATGGGGCCTCCTTCCCTCAGAAAGAGCATTGAAGATGGGTCGTGGCTGGGTCTTCCAGCATGACAACGACCCAAAGCACACAGCCAAGGCAAATAAGGAGTGGCTCCGTAAGAAGCATCTCAAGGTCCATGAGTGGCCTAGCGGTCTCCAGACCTGAACCCAACAGAAAATCTTTGGCGGGAGCTACAAGTCCGTATTGCCCAGCGACAGCCCAGAAACCTGAAGGATCTGGAGAAGGTCTGTATGGAGTGGGCCAAAATCCCTGCTGCAGTGTGTGCAGCAGGGATTCTAACATATAATCTCTGTAATTGCAAACAAAGGTTTCTGTACCAATTATTAAGTTCTGCTTTTCTGATGTATCAAATACTTATGTCATGCAATAAAATGCAAATTAATTACTTAAAAATCATACAATGTGATTTTCTGGATTTTTGTTTTAGATTCCGTCTCTCACGGTTGAAGTGTACCTATGATAAAAAATGACAGACCTCTACATGCTTTGTAAGTAGGAAAACCTGCAAAATCGGCAGTGTATCAGATACTTGTTCTCCCCACTGTATGTCTGGATAAGGCTGGAGCTCTTAGGACATGTCTGGACATCTTAGTATATGTCTGAAAAAGTCTAGGAAGTTTAGGATTTACGCCTGGATAAGTCTGTATTTGCTGCCTATATGCCTGCAATAGTATATAACACTACAGTCCGGGGGTTACCAAAGTAAAGGTCACAGCTCTACATATACCCTGTATATTTTAGTCATTTATCGAACCCTCTTTTACATTCACAGTAATGAGTGCATTAATTTTAACAAACATTTGATGCTGCTGGACAAGTTGTTCTGGAGAGATTTAAGTCCATCTGACACCCACGGCAAGACGTCAACTCAAGACAAATCAGCAATGCAACGCTAAGAATGGCAATAATCCAAAATAAAAACTCTGAACAAGCCTGATATTCTTGTATGCATATTTTGAAATCAATTTGATAACTCTCGAGTTATCTTAGAAATGTCACAATATTCTGCAAGTTTAATGAGACACATTGCTCCGAAAACTGATGTATGAAGGTACAATCTACTGGCGCGAGGTTGTCTAAAGATATTTTGCCTTGTTTTGAAGAACCAGAACCCAGGCCAGTGAACTAGGAATAGAACCCCAGCCAGTACCAAGAGTAAAGTTCCAGTGTTCAGCTTCCTCACATAGTGATTTTCGTGCATCTGGTTTATCTTTTATTATTGCTCTGGCAGTTAATCATTCTTCCTTTAAGTCACTGCTAATTTAATGATTTTTGGTCATTGTTCGCAGTCCATCCATGGGACCGAGTCAGGCTAGCAGTTATATAACAGCAAGTTTAATGAAGTCACATTTCCAGGATCTTAATGTTTTTCTGAACTGCAGCTGTCCCGAGGAAACTTTTAATCCATTATTTTGGGCCCAGTGTTTCCTACTCCAATGTGTTTAAGGGACAGACATCTGTATATCTGCAATAAATGGTTCCATTATTATATTCAATTTACACTATGGGATCATTATGATGTTTTGCTCTTTAATATCAAGCATCAGTATGGAGAGTGAAAGTGTTAACAACATATATTCTTTTTCAAAATGCATTAAGCATTTGCATTTCAGTCATTAGGCAGCATGTCTTATTAATAGAAACTTAAACCTGTTTGCAATGATGACAAGATTTATTTTGTGTAAGACAGTGAGATATATATTGGTAGTCTCCAAATAACCGCTGTGTCTGTTTTGACAGAGAGTTGGAGCTGTGTGGAGGTTTCTTTCTAACAGGATCTTGGAGAAAGACACCCATCATGGTCAAGCCCAAATGTGTTTGTTGTTTGATTGTACATTGAAACACACTGGCTCCCACAATAAAAGGCTAAATGCAACTGGATGTTTTCTGGCAGGATAAAGTATGTTTCTGTGTTGTTGTTAGGGTTGGATAATGTGAAGTGATGTGTGGTTGTTAGTGTTGGATAATGTGAAGTGATGTTTGGTTGTTAGGGTTGGATAATTTGAGGTGCTGTGTTGTTGTTAGGGTTGGATAATGTTAGGTGCTGCATTGTTGTTAGGGCTGGATAATGTTAGGTGCTGTGTTGTTGTTAGGGTTGGATAATGTAAAGTGATGTGTGGTTGTTAGGGTTGGAGTATGTGAGGTGCTGTGTTGTTGTTAGGGCTGGATAATGTGAGGTGCTGTGTGGTTGTTAGTGTTGGATAATGTGAAGTGGCGTTGTTGTTAGGGCTGGATAATGTTAGGTGCTGTGTTGTTGTTAGGGTTGGATAATGTAAAGTGATGTGTGGTTGTTAGGGTTGGATAATGTTAGGTGCTGCGTTGTGGTTAGGGCTGGATAATGTTAGGTGCTGGGTTGTTGTTAGGGTTGGATAATGTAAAGTGATGTGTGGTTGTTAGGGTTGGAGTATGTGAGCTGCTGTGTGGTTATTGGAGACCTGGTGTTTGGTAGCTTGACCAGATAGAAGACGGTCACCAGCTTGGTAGCATTTCAGGAAATGTAGAAGAAAACAGCATCCATATTGTGTAATAAGGTCTGCAGAACCATTCTGTGCAGCACTGAATGCATGACCCTGAGGTCAATACATCTCCAGAGGGCTTTGGGGGAAGTTACAGCCTTCAGGATGATGACAACAGTTCAACTTATTATTATTATTGTGACGATGTCTTCCACATCCGACAGCAACGATATACATGTGGTGTCTCACTTGTCTGTCGACAACGCTGCACATTTAGGCTTTTGAAAACATAACGGATGGAATTTAATGACACTCGGACCTTGACAGGAGCTGGGTCAACAATAGCAACCTCTTTACAAGTGCCCTTCCAGGCTCCCCCAGGGCCTTCAGTCCAGTTGGGTGCAGGGCAGAGGGGAGAGTGTGCAGTTGGAGCCGCACCCTGGAGTCCAGTCTAATGATGTCTAGTTTCACTTTCAATGTCAGGCTGAGATGGAAGCCCACTTATTATCCTTCTAAATGAATACCCCTATCATCACTACACACACACATTACCTATTATCACTACACACACACACACACACACACACACACACACACGCATTAGCTATCATCACTATACACACACACACACATATTACCTATCATCACTATACACACACACACACACATTACCTCTCTCATTTGCTGATGAATTAAAATTAAATTAATTTCAATAACTGTCTCCTTGGCTAGTGGCCGTTCATTAATATTAAAAAACCTGCCCCTTGTCACTCACACAGAAATGTGCACACATGCAAGAACACACGCACACACACCCGCACACACACTTGCACACACCCACGCACACATGCACACACACACGCACACACACACACACACGTGTGACTGGTTTCCTGTCATTTCCCAGGAGAAAGGTCAACTTGGAATTTCAGCACTCATTTTTCATGTCTTAAAAAACATTCAGAGAAAGCTGAAAAAGACAAAGAGAAGGATCAAGAAATATAGAGAATGAGGGATATAGAATGAGGGGAGAGATAAAGACAGAAGAGTGAAGGAGAGGAGAGATAAAGACAGAGGAGATAAAAAAATAGAAGAAAGATATGGGATGACTATATAGGCATTAGGGATGAGAAAGAGATAAATAAAGAGGTATTAGGGATGAGAGGGAGGTAAATAAAGAGGTATTAGGGATGAGAGGGAGGTAAATAAAAAGGTATTAGGGATGAGAGGGAGATAAATAAAGAGGTATTAGGGATGAGAGGGAGATGCATAATAAGGTATTAGGGATGAGAGGGAGGTAAATAAAAAGGTATTAGGGATGAGGGGGAGGTAAATAAAAAGGTATTAGGGATGAGGGGGGTGCATAATGAGGTATTAGGGATGAGAGGGGATGAATAAAGAGGTATTAGGGATGAGAGGGAGATGCATAATAAGGTATTAGGAATGAGGGGGTGCATAATGAGGTATTAGGGATGAAGGAGGGATGACTAAAGTGGTATTAAGGAGAAGGGGGGTGCATAATGAGGTATTAGGGATGAGAGGGGATGAATAAAGAGGTATTAGGGATGAGAGGGAATGAATAAAGAGGTATTTGGGATGAGGGGGGTGCATACTGAGGTATTAGGGATGAGAAAGAAATTAATAAAAAGGTATTAGGGATGAGAGGGGGATGCATAATGAGGTATTATGGATGACGGGGGATGACTAAAGTGGTATTAAGGAGGAGGGGGGTGCATAATGAGGTGTTATGGATGAAAGGGGAATGGATAAAGAGGTATTAGGGATGAGTAGGGGATGAATAAAGAGTTATAAAGAGGAGAAAAGATAGAAACAAATATAATAATAATATTATTACTATTCATATTATCATCTGAATGTATCTTAAAAATAGCTTAACATTATATAATTGAAACATTAACATTTGTATTTTACAGAATATGCTAATGTCTAATGCAGGGGTGGGCAAATATTTTGGCTCGGGGGCCACATCAGGATTTTGAAATGAAATGGAGGGCCACATTTATTTTTGTAATTTGTTAATCATAACTGATTTGGAGGCCAGAAAAGGGCAAAAGTTAAAACATACATTACATATGTACAGTAGATCCCTTATAATGTGTAAATAGTTTAAATTCTGACTGAGATGTATAAGAATGGGCTGGTGAGTTGTTTTTAATTCCTCTCAAAACAATTTTATTACATTTCGCGGGCCGGATGGGACAGCCTTGCGGGCCGCATTTGGCCCCCGGGCCGTAGTTTGCCCACCCCTGGTCTAATGCCTTTTTCTGAAGATCAAATTAAATCAGTCTAAAAAATCTCTGTTACTGTATAAAAAACCATACAACTGGTACTGGGTCTATGGTACTGTATAAATAACTATACAACTGGTACTGGGTCTATGGTACTGTATAAATAACTATACAACTGGTACTGGGTCTATGGTACTGTATAAATAACTATACAACTGGTACTGGGTCTGTGGTACTGTATAAAAACGATACAACTGGTATCTGGGTCTGTGGTACTGTTTAAATAACTATACAACTGGTACTGGGTCTGTGGTACTGTATAAAAACGATACAACTGGTATCTGGGTCTGTGGTACTGTGTAAATAACTATACAACTGGTACTGGGTCTGTGGTACTGTGTAAATAACTATACAACTGGTACTGGGTCTGTGGTACTGTATAAAAACGATACAACTGGTACTGGGTCTGTGGTACTGTTTAAATAACTATACAACTGGTACTGGGTCTGTGGTACAGTAAGGAACACGGAGGTGGTTTTGATCTGAACACCCGGCAATTGATAACATCAACATTCATTCAGTGGGATGAACCTGCTCACTCAAAAGTCAGTCTAACCGACACTAGTGATACTGAGCCCTTTGCTGCCATGGATCTAGCATCTTAGCATCCGCTGTCACCTTTAACCCCGTTACCATAGAAACCTGTTGGTACCCGTCAAAAGGTGTGTTTGTGTGTCTGCGGTCTAAGTTTAGCTAAGCTATTACAGCAACAGGTGATTAGGGTCAAGCAGCCATAACAAATCCATTCCCATCAAGCCACACAGCCAATGATGATTATTGACGCAAGTCCTCACGGATCTCATTGCCCTAGCGGCTATCGATTAGTTCTGACTGACACTCGAGTCATGGATATGCATGGCGTGAGAGTGCGTGATTGTTCAGTAGCTCTGCGAGCCGGCCAGTGTGTGTGTGTGCGTGTGTTTGTGTCTGTGTTGTGAAATGTATTCTATTGCTGGTCCTTGTTTGCAGCCATTGTGTCTGTACAGACCTACATGAACAAAACATTACTTGTTTAGAATAGGGAAGTCAGCATGCTGCTTGACACTGTAAACAAGCCAGTGTGGTTTCACTTGCCCTTCCTCTGACAGAATGAAGCCACCAGGAAGGGAGTTAGACTCCTGGGACAACCACTGTGTCAATGTCCAGCGTTTGGATAGTAGAGTCTAGCAAAGAAATTGATTATTTTACTTCTATCATATTCGTCTTTGGCTGTATCATATTTCGATGTATAATATTTTGATGTATCATATTTTGATGGAAAGTAGTACATCTAAAGATGATACTAATGATACATGAAATTATATCATATATCAGACATATTTATCATGCATGTTATTTAGATGTAATCCTAAATGCATCAATCAAAATATGAAACATCTAAATGATCAATATAGTTATGGAATACGTCTCATTAGATGAAACCAAGCGTAAATGTGTCAGGGCTGTTACACGTACTGTACACTGTGGGGGGGGGGTTTACTGGCCGCTGAATTCATGAAAACAAAATCAAAAGAAAATGCTACATACGCTGTGTGCAATACCTCTTGAATAAATCTGATTGAGATGAAAACAATAGCCACTTCTGTTTCAACAAGTCTTCGCTCTCAAATATGTAATAATAGTGATTTTCCAACTGTTGTTTTGTAAGCCAAACTTGATGAGGAACAGATTGTTCTACAATGGCGAGATTTATTGTTGGTAAACCAACATTGTAGAAACCTCCAGCTTTGTTTAAATCCCCAGTTTGGCAGCTTTTTGGCTTTCCAGTTACAATGGTAATGGACAGAGAAGTGCTGATCAAGCTTCATAGACAGCCTACGCAGCTGACAACACCTCAAACAGGCTGAAATATATGCCGGCTTCAACCCAGCATCAATATCCACGGAGCAACACAGAAACGAAAAGAAACAACACAGCTTAGCCTCCCATTTGCCATCCAGCAAACCTTATCAGCAGTCTAATCAGGCTAACGACATGACAAAAGCAATGTGTGTGGATTGGTGTCTGCACTCAGTGGATGAAAAGGTAGGGTTTCAGCACCTTCTGAGGTGTACCTGATAAATGTTCCTCTTCTATCCATTTCCCAGCAATCAGGGAGACCTACGTGACTTCTAAACAATGTTTTGTCATGTTTACATATCGCACTTTGCTTTAGATTGAGCTCTCATCTGGTATTTTGTGGTATTCCTGCATCAGTGTTGCATCTTTTGCCAACTAAAGACATTATTGAAAATACATTATTTGCGCTGTACCAAGAAAGCGCACCAAACTGTCAGCCGGAAACTGCAATGAGTACTGTAGTTAAGCATACCGTTACACCCTCAATCCTATTAAGATGTACCACATTTAGATCAAGTTGTGTGTGTGTGTGTGTGTGTGTGTGCACGCTCAAGTCACTGTAACATGTTTATCACATTATCTACAGCTTGTCTCAGTGAAATTGTTCAAGTATAGAATCCCCGCAAATATCAGTAAAAATACGGTGACATTATCCTCCGAATCTCAAAGTGTGTGTGTGTGTCTGTGTGCGTGTGTGTGATAGAAAGAAAGAGTGTGTTGGGGTTGCAGTGTAATCAGACTCTGGAACTAATTAAATAGTGAAACATTTCCCCTAAGGAGCTCTATCTCTCTCTCACTGTCCTTCTCTCTCTTTCAATATCTCTCTCACTATCTCTCTCTCACTGTCTATCTCTCACTGTCTATCTCTCTCTTTCAATATCTCTCTCTCACTATCACTCTCTCGCTTTCTCTCTCTTGCAATCTCTCTCTCACTATCCATCTCTCTCTTTCAATATCTCTCTCTCACTATCTCTCTCTCACACCCTCTCTGTCTATCTCTCTCTATCATTATCTCTCTCTCTCACACACCCTCTCTGTCTATAACTGTCTACATCTCTATTTCTAACGCTTTCTCTTGAAGTTTCTCTTCACCTCTTGGTCTCTCTATCAGATGAAGATGTTTTGTGAATTACTTGCATCCTAACTGTTGTCACTATCATCATCATCATCATCATCGCCGTCTTCGTCATATTCATCATCATCATCATCGTAATCATCACCATCAGTACACTCTTAACATAAACAATTATATCAGATCTGTTTCAAATGTTTTTTTTCCTGTTCAACGTACATGTTTAGTTGAAATGTAACTTTATTGTAACTTTTATTTATGCATTTTCTGTATGTAGTTCACTACCTTGAGAAGAGCAATATGGACACTAGACTAAATGAGGGCACTGCATTAAGAAAAGTATACCAGAATGGAAACTACTCTAAAAGAGGGCACTGCATTAAGAAAAGTATACCAGAATGGAAACTACTCTAAAAGAGGGCACTGCATTAAGAAAAGTATCCAAGAATGGACACTACACTAAATGAGGGCACTGCATTAAGAAAAGTATACCAGAAAGGACACTACTCTAAAAGAGGGCAATGCATTAAGAAAAGTATACCAGAATGGACACTACTCTAAAGGAGGGCACTGCAGTAAGAAAAGTATACCAGAATGGACACTACTCTAAAAGAGGGCAATGCATTAAGAAAAGTATACCAGAATGGACACTACTCTAAAGGAGGGCACTGCATTAAGAAAAGTATACCAGAATGGACACTACTCTAAAGGAGGGCACTGCATTAAGAAAAGTATACCAGAATGGACACTACTCTAAAGGAGGGCACTGCATGAAGAATAGGGTTCCATAATGGACACTACTCTAAAGAAGGGCAATGCATAAAGAATATGGTTCCATAATGGACACTACTCTAAAGGAGGGCACTGCATAAAGAATAGGGTTCCATAATGGACACTACTCTAAAGAAGGGCACTGCATAAAGAATAGGGTTCCATAATGGACACTACTCTAAAGAAGGGCACTGCATAAAGAATAGGGTCCCATAATGGACACTACTCTAAAGGAGGGCACTGCATAAAGCATAGGGTGCCATAACAGCAAACCCACGCTGGAAAAACCCTTCCGGTTCAGTTTTGAAAGGGGAAAATCATTCATCTATTAACACCTAGACTAGAATGCCAGGACATTTTCACAACCAGATTTGACTTTGGTCCTTCATCTTAAAACATGTCTGAGATTAGTAATAATAGAATCCAAGTCCAATCCTTAACTAACATAACTACATAGAAACTATTTTTACCCAATAAAGAGAAATGTTGCCTTTGTGAACCTGATAAAATGTGTTTGAGACATCAATATCTCCCTTGTGTAAATCAGTGACGCCTCACGCCAAGCCAATCAAATGCCTAGATTGAGCAGAGCTTCAAAAGGTGCTGGCTTGATAATTGTCTTAATTGCCACATTGCATGAGGATGGCCAATTAAAGCCCAATCAAAATGATGGGGTGGACGCCATGTTTGCTGTGAACCAGCTCCTGTCAAGAAAACATTTTGCTAAACATCATTACTGCAAGCGGACATTCAAATTGCTTCAGAGGATATGAACGGATATGAAATACTCAGAGATGTTTTTTCCCAAAGTAGCTCCTGTCACAATCCTCTACTTAAATGATAAATAAGTGAGAGCAGGGTAAAATCAGTGAAGACCACACTAATTGCGCCTTTAGTGGGAAATTTATGAAAATGTCTTGAAATTTAACAGCCAATTGATATCTTAGCGAGGGGAGTCATTGCTCCAATAACAAAACGGTTGCTGAAACACAAATGTTACCAAAACTCAAAAAGAAGCATGACAAGATATGTAGGTATGGTTACTAAAGACGAACATACCCCAACTACTTAACAGTTTTCAGCCCCGACTTGTATCAGAGATGGTTGGATGGATGGCGGAACAGATGAATGAACAAACTAATAAATGTGAGAACAAGTGGATCTTTCTCATCCAGATGATGATGATGAGTGACATCTCCAAGCAGACAGCTGTTCCCACATCACCAAGGAGACAGCTCCTCACTCATCTCCAAGGAGACAGCTCCTCCCTCATCTCCAAGGATACAGCACTTCCCTCATCTCCAAGGAGACAGCTCTTCCCTCATCTCCAAGGAGACGGTTCCTCCCTCATCTCCAAAGAGACGGCTCTTCCCTCATCTCCAAGGAGACGGCTCTCGCTTTCCAAAGCAGCCAGACAGCTGGCAGAGGCTTGACCTTTGACACTGTTAAAATCCTCCAATTATCTTTCAGTTTACTGTTGACATCCTCCAATTAGAGTGGAGTTTACTGGCAGGGTGCAACCTAGGCTGACAAGAGGGTTCAACAGCTGGGTCTCCCAACCCCCCTCCCCCCACACACACACACAAACTAAATGTTTTATTTGTATCCTCAAATAAAATTAACATTCATGTGGAATGCAAACATGACAGAGGTTGTGCATCAAATCCAAAGATTAAACAAACTCACTGTTCTGGACTGGTTTCAAACTGCAGGGAAACACTGTTCTGGACTGGTCTCAGACTGCAGGGAAACACTGTTCTGGACTGGTCTCAGACTGCAGGGAAACACTGTTCTGGACTGGTCTCAGACTGGTCTCAGACTGCAGGGAAACACTGTTCTGGACTGGTCTCAGACTGCAGAGAAACACTGTTCTGGACTGGTCTCAGACATTCACATAAGGACACGTCAATTGCCAGATATGACCTCTTCACTGACCTGGTCACAACTGATATGCTACAGCTGGTCTCCCTAACAACACACATAAAACAAAGTTGTGTCGTCCAGAGAACCTTGCCTCACTGTGTGTCCTCTAGTCTGCCGTAAAAGCCAGATGTTGTTGTTAGGGAGACAGGTGAGAGTCGGGATGCTCCAACAGAAACGCCCCTCATCCCCTCGCAGCACGCTGGGACAGACGCAGTTAGAGCAGCTGCTGGAGCATCCAACTTGTAAGCAAAAGGTTGCTAGATTAAACACAGAGCCAGCAAGGATAGAAAGTATGTTGTTCTGTCCCTGAGCAAGGCTGTTAGCCTGAATTGCTCCCAGGTTGTGGCTGTAAATGAGTACATGTTCTGGGTCACACTAACCAATAGGCTGGTAGTGAACACATTTGTCAGCCTGTCAGAATGTGGTATCCAGATGGTTGGACAGGCATGAACCTTGATGAACAGTGTTACAGTTGATTTTGTGTTTAATTTTTTTGTGGTGTAGAAATTGTCATTTCTACACTCATAAATGTAAACCTTTTCTACATATAAAAAATACATTAGCACAATGTTTCTTATCAGCCGCTACTCTTACCTAAGATGCAGCTTATCCCACCAAAATAAGTGGTCTGACACTTGAACTGATTATTTTAAAATCATTGCAATATCAAAAGCAATGTAAGACCTGGTTAAAAAACACAAACAACAAATATGTTAGCTACCTCATACAGTTTCATAGCATTATCATAGCCGAACGCTAGTTCACGTTAAGCTAATGCTAGCTCAATTAAACGAACGGTTAGAAAAAGTTCAAAACCACTTTTAGACACAAACCTTAATATTATAAAACAAATGCTAACCTTGTGCCTCTTCTGGGGTGTTAATACAGTCAACACTTCACTTCATGTGTATTCCTTCCACCATTTTGTCTCTATCTTTCAAAAAATAAAAAGGCAGGAACAGGAAATAAGACAATATGCTTAAAGGGGTAAAAAATATATAATAAAGGTACAAACCAAGGCTCTTCAACAGGGCTCTCTCTCCTCTAGGAAACTGGGTTATTCACATAAGAAGTCACCTATAAGCACTGCTTGCATCAACAGAGAATGAAGAGAGGTTCAGATGTGTGCTGGGGAGTAGCTTAAAGAGGAATACAAAGAAACACAGTTTTCAGTGTGAAATTATACCTTTTTATCAGATAGCAAATTGTACATTTTGATGCAGGTACTTGCTTTTCTGTCGTGAGTGTGCGTGTTGCTAATAAAATATCAACATTTGGGAAAAGGTCTTCCAGTTTGGCTCTGCGTGTTGACTGCTTTGAAGCAGAGTAGTGTGGTCAGGCAACAGCGCTCAATTACATATTTTTTCTCAATTAAGAAAAAAGGTGAAGGCCAAACGAATGGTGGGAACACACACCATTATCTAATCAGTAGAAAATGAAACTTCCACATTACTGCATCCCCAGGATTGCAAGAGGATTCATGCAAGTTTAGCACTGGCTTAAGGGTCCATGAGTGGCTTCCACACGCTTAACTAGGCCTTGTGATGTTCACAGAATACGCTGAGACAATGACCGGGAACGACAGGCAGATCAAGACCCCCCACAGCCAGCTGGTCCTCAGGCTAACTTCACTGACGCCGACCAACCAAACAGAGCTACAGGACAGCAGTCAGCCAATCTGGTCCAACCAAACCGTCTGAAAGCAAAAACCAATCAGTCAAAGTCAATTATGTCTGGCTCTAAACAGACAGAACACTAGAAAGACACCGTTATTGGAAGGTCATTCAGGCAGTCTTCAAAGAAATCCTTTTTAAATGGTCCTTAAAAAACATTTGAAGAAAACTTTGAGATATGTTTGAGAAGGCAGAGTAGGTTGTTCAGATAGTAACAAGTATAAATAGTTATTTACAATACTCAATGAGAATCCCCTTAGGGGCACAGAGATTCGAGTTCAAAGTATTCTCCAACAACCTTTTGTTCTTACATAGTGGCTGATAGTATGATTACTGTGATGGAAACCTGACAAAACAATGAGATGGCAGACTCAGAGGGTAAAACCTGGATATAGAGAAATAACATTAAAAAATAACAATAAATATCTCCATTAATTTAGAGAAATGCATTTTTATTAATATACAGACAGACAGGCCAACCAGCATTAACATTAAAACATGTCTTCATCACTATTTAGAGAGACAGTAAAACAACCATCAATGACAATAGCATTACAACCTCTGTCTTTATCACTATTTATATATACACAGACAGCAGAACAACCATCAATGACAATAACATTACAACCTCTGTCTTTATCACTATTTATATATACAACGACAGCAGAACAACCATCCAGGACAATAACATTACAACCTCTGTCTTCATCACTATGTTCAAACAGATTAGATGTACCGATATCCTCTAATCAATATTTAGATACAGATGAATCCCTCTAACAGATTATAGATACTGATCCTTTCCTGTAAAATCATTCATCACGGATCATTAAGCAATGTGAATCAACGTGAAACAGCAGACGTGCCGAGTAGCGTTACCAACATTTTAAGATCTTCCCAAGTAGATCCGGAAAGGAGAATAATATGTGATAAAATGACTAAAGGAATGAGAGTGTGAGAAGATCAGGACACCCAGATCAACATCCCAAGTTCAGCACACCCAGATCAGAACACCCTGATGAGCACACTCCGATCAGGACCTGCTGATAAGCACACCCTGATCAAGACACCCTGATAAGCACACCCTGATCAAGACACCCTGATAAGCACAGTTGAAGTTCAGTTGAAGGTCTTTATAATATTACTAATATCAGCATGTTCAGTTGAAGGTCTTTATAATATGACTAATATCAGCATGTTCAGTTGTAGGTCTTTATAATATGACTAATATCAGCATGTTCAGTTGAAGGTCTTTATAATATGACTAATATCAGCATGTTCAGTTGTAGGTCTTTATAATATGACTAATATCAGCATGTTCAGTTGTAGGTCTTTATAATACTACTAATATCAGCATGTTCAGTTGAAGGTCTTTATAATATGACTAATATCAGCATGTTCAGTTGAAGGTCTTTATAATATGACTAATATCAGCATGTTCAGTTGTAGGTCTTTATAATGTTACTAATATCAGCATGTTCAGTTAAAGGTCTTTATAATATTACTAATATCAGCATGTTCAGTTGAAGGTCTTTATAATATGACTAATATCAGCATGTTCAGTTGAAGGTCTTTATAATATGACTAATATCAGCATGTTCAGTTGAAGGTCTTTATAATATGACTAATATCAGCATGTTCAGTTGAAGGTCTTTATAATATGACTAATATCAGCATGTTCAGTTGAAGGTCTTTATAATATTACTAATATCAGCATGTTCAGTTGAAGGTCTTTATAATATGACTAATATCAGCATGTTCAGTTGAAGGTCTTTATAATACGACTAATATCAGCATGTTCAGTTGTAGGTCTTTATAATATGACTAATATCAGCATGTTCAGTTGAAGGTCTTTATAATATTACTAATATCAGCATGTTCAGTTGAAGGTCTTTATAATATGACTAATATCAGCATGTTCAGTTGTAGGTCTTTATAATATGACTAATATCAGCATGTTCAGTTGAAGGTCTTTATAATATTACTAATATCAGCATGTTCAGTTGAAGGTCTTTATAATATGACTAATATCAGCATGTTCAGTTGAAGGTCTTTATAATATGACTAATATCAGCATGTTCAGTTCAATATTAATGATATCAGCCCTGTTCGGGTGAAGGTCTTTATAATATTACTAATATAAAGGAATAATTAACACAGGGTTAATTAAGGCCCCTCGGGGACTAGGGAATATTCATTCATTTAGATGTCTTCCACCAGCAGCACAATGTGCTTCAGGTTTTCTGAGATGTCTACTTTGCCAGGACGAGCACACGGGCCCCCTTGGCAACCACCCCTGCTTCTGTCGTCATGTGGAGTGACATTGCTGTGAATGTTAATGCAGCATGACTCACCATAATCAACATCAGAAATGTCTCTACTACTGATTTATTTTAAACTTTCTTTTGCGCCCCAAACCAATGGCCACATGACCTATATTCGACTGTATAAATGTCTGTTACTATGTTTTATATGTTACTGTCTGTGTATTGTATTGTGTGTGTTAAATCACTACAATCATTTTGTGCCAATACAATATATTTAGTGATTATCCGCATTCCAGAAAAATTGGGAAATCCTATTAATCTGAATGAAATGATTTAAACATTTGACATGGCTAATATATTGACATATTGTATCAACAACATTTGTCTCTGTCCATCTATATCCCACCAAATTACCTAAAATCTCTTTCATCATAGTCTAACTCTCTTCATCCATCCCTCCATCTCACTTCCTCCATCTATCAACCCTGTCTCACCATTTTAACACAGATCTCCCTCATCTCTTACATAGTATTATGTAGGCAGGTGTGTTTCCAAAGGCTGTATCTACAGGAGACAGGTGTGTTTCCAGAGGCTGAATCTACAGTCGACAGATGTGTCTACTGCGGCTGGTTTTACAGTAAACAGGTATGTCTCCTAAGGCTGATTCTACAGTAGACAGGTATGTTACCTGAGGCTGAATCTACAGTTGACAGATGTGTCTACTGCGGCTGGTTTTACAGTAAACAGGTATGTCTCCTAAGGCTGATTCTACAGTAGACAGGTGTGTTACCTGAGGCTGAATCTACAGTTGACAGATGTGTTTCCTGAGGCTGGTTCTACAGTTGACAGGTGTGTTTCCAGAGGCTGAATCCTCAGGTGTGTTTCCTGAGGCTGACTACAGTAGACAGGTGTGTTTCCAAATGCTGATTCTACAGTAGACAGGTGTGTTACCTGAGGCTGAATCTACAGTTGACAGATGTGTTTCCTGAGGCTGGTTCTACAGTTGACAGGTGTGTTTCCTGAGGCTGGTTCTACAGTTGACAGGTGTGTTTCCAGAGGCTGATTCCTCAGGTGTGTTACCTGAGGCTGACTACAGTAGACAGGTGTGTTTCCAAAGGCTGAATCTACAGTATACTGGTGTGTTTCCAGAGGCTGGTTCTACAGTTGACAGGTGTGTTTCCTGAGGCTGGTTCTACAGTTGACAGGTGTGTTTCCTGAGGCTGGTTCTACAGTTGACAGGTGTGTTTCCTGAGGCTGGTTCTACAGTTGACAGGTGTGTAACAGAATCAGAAAAACTGGCCCAGAGAGGAGGAGCGTGTTACTGACTGGTCCATCTGGGTCAAACAGACAGTACTAGGTGTTGGGAGAAAGGTGGTACTGACCGGTCCAGCTGGGTCATACAGACAGTACTAGGTGTTGGGTGAAAGGTGGTACTGACCGGTCCAGCTGGGTCATACAGACAGTACTAGGTGTTGGGAGAAAGGTGGTACTGATTGGTCCGGCTGGGTCATGATGACAGTACTAGGTGTTGGGAGAAAGGTGGTACTGATCGGTCCGGCTGGGTCATGATGACAGTACTAGGTGTTGGGAGAAAGGTGGTACTGACCGGTCCAGCTGGGTCATACAGACAGTACTAGGTGTTGGGAGAAAGGTGGTACTGATCGGTCCGGCTGGGTCATGATGACAGTACTAGGTGTTGGGGGTAATGTGTTAGTAGGTGTTGGGGGTTATGCAGTCCAGCTGGGTCATACAGAGCCTCCGGAATGTATTCAAAGCGCTTAACTTTTTCCACATTTTGTTATGTATACCTTTTTTTCTAAAAAGGATTAAATGAATTATTTTCTTCAAAATTCTACACCAAATACCATAATGGTTCCAAGATATTTTTGAATGTTTGCAAATCAATTAAAAAAAGCATCACATTCACATAACTTTTCACAGCCTTTGCCATGACACTCAAAATGTTGTTCTGCTGCATCCTGTTTCCAATGATCAAGCTTGAGATGTTTCTACAAATTGATTGGAGTCTACCTGTGGTAAATGCAGTTGATTGGACGTGATTTGGAAAGCCACACATCTGTCTATACAAGGTCCCGTAGAACCTTCAGAAAGACAACCAATCAGGCCTGTGTGGTAGAGTGGCCAGACGGAAGCCCCTCCTTAGTAAGTCACATGACAGCCTGCCTGGAGTTTGTCAAAAGGCTCCTGGAGGACTCTCAGACCATGAGAAACAACATTCTCTGGTCTGATGAAACGAAGATTGAACTCTTTGGTCTGAATGCCAAGCGTCCTGTCTGGAAGAAGCATGGTGGTGGCCACATCATGCTGTGGAGATGCAGCAATGTACAGAGACATCATTGATGGAAACCAGCTCCAGAGCGCTATGGACCTCAGACTGGGGCGAAGGTTCATCTTCCAACAGGACAACGACCCTAAGCACACAGCCAAGATAGTAGAGGAGTGGCTTCGGGACAACTCTGAATGTCCTTGAGTGGCCCAGCCAGAGCCCCGACTTGAACCTGATTGAACATCTCTGGAGAGATCTGAAAATGGCTGTGCACCGACACTGATGGAGCTTGAGAGATCCTGCAAAGAAGAATGGGAGAAACTGCCCAAAAATAGGTGTGCCAAGCTTGTAGCATCATACTTCAAATGACTTGATTCTGTAATACCTGCCGAAGGCTCTTCAACAAGTTTTGAGCCTTTTGAGCAAATACTTATGTACATGTTTATATTTTCATTCTTAATTTTTGCAAGTCTATTAAAAATATCAAACAAACAAACTTTTTTCACTTTGTCATTATGGTGTATTGTGTGTAGAATTTTGAGGGAATTAATTGGAGGAAAATGTATTAAATCCATTTTGGAACAAGGCTGTAAATTAACAAAATGTGGAAAATGTGGAGCGCTGTGAATACTTTCCGGATGCAATGTACAGACAGTACTAGGTGTTGGGGGTCATATAGACAGTGATAGGTGTTGGGGGTAATGGGCTCCGTCGGTTGCAGCCACTCCACCTCCCACCAGGAACTGGCGTTCAACGCTCCCAAAATATTATGCCCGCGACTTAAATGCGCTCTTTACTTATGTCACATCATTCCTCACACCTGTCACTAATCAGGGTTTAATCACAGGTGTATATAATTGTGACATCATTCCTCACACCTGTCACTAATCAGGGTTTAATCACAGGTGGATATAATGATGACATCATTCCTCACACCTGTCACTAATCAGGGTTTACAGTGTTACATGTATTGGTTGCTTCATTGAATTTTGCCTGAAAATGCTTGTTTAACTAATTTCAATTGAGTTCTGTCCTCAACATTCTTTATCGATAATCTATTGTTCTATTTTCCTTTGTTACGCTATTTAAGTGGCCAAGATTGCACACCTTTGTATTCTAGTACAGGTTTCACCTCCGTAAGATCCCTTTTCCTAGCTGAATAAATCAATGTCCATTCAACTCCTTCAACTGGTCCTGCCCACATCTCTTTTAACAAAGAGGGTTACGGCAACCGTCACACAGACAGTACTCGATGTAGGAGGTTATGTGGTTCTGAACAGTCCAACTGGGTCATACAGACAGTACTCGATGTAGGAGGTTATGTGGTTCTGAACGGTCCAACTGGGTCACACAGACAGTACTCGATGTAGGAGGTTATGTGGTTCTGAACAGTCCAACTGGGTCACAGAGACAGTACTCGATGTAGGAGGTTATGTGGTTCTGAACAGTCCAACTGGGTCACACAGACAGTACTCGATGTAGGAGGCTACGTGGTTCTGAACGGTCTGACTGGGTCACATAGGCAGTACTCGATGTAGGAGGTTATGTGGTTCTGAACGGTCCAACTGGGTCACACTGACAGTACTCGAAGTAGGAGGCTATGTGGTTCTGAACGGTCTGACTGGGTCACACAGACAGTACTTGAAGTAGGAGGTTATGTGGTTCTGAACAGTCCAACTGGGTCACACAGACAGTACTCGATGTAGGAGGCTATGTGGTTCTGAACGGTCTGACTGGGTCACACAGACAGTACTCGATGTAGGAGGTTATGTGGTTCTGAACGGTCCAACTGGGTCACACAGACAGTACTCGATGTAGAAGGCTATGTTGTTCTGAACGGTCTGACTGGGTCATACAGACAGTACTCGATGTAGGAGGCTATGTGGTTCTGAACGGTCCACCTGGGTCATAAAGACAGTACTCGATGTAGGAGGTTATTTGGTTCTGAACGGTCCAACTGGGTCACACGGACAGTACTTGATGTAGGAGGTTATGTGGTTCTGAACGGTCTGACTGGGTCATAGAGACAGTACGAGCTGTTGGTGGTTATGGTGTCAGATGGGTCAAACAGACAGTAATAGGTGCTGGGGGGTCATGGTGTGGTACTGACCGGTCCGAATGGGTCATAGAGACAGTAATAGATGTTGGGGGAGGTCACAATGTGGTACTGACAGGTCCAGCTGTGTCATACAGACATTCCTAGGTGATGTGGCTTGTGGAGGTTCTGACAAGCCTAGATGTGTCATACAGACAGTGCTAGGGGTGGGTGGTACTGACCGGTCCAGCTGGGTCATTAAGCCGCTATGTTCCGGCCCAGTGGCACCACCTGGTGGCCTGAGGAAGTAGTAGCAGCCCAAAGGTCACACCAGCTGCCCCTCCCTTCTGACTGGGAGGAGACAATAGGAATCTCCCCAGAGGGGGTGGGGAGGAGACGGAGGGCTCCCTGTATAACATTGTTATATTATTAGATGTATGTATGTGTAAAACAATGTTTACACTCCAAGTGGAAGTAGAGACTTTCTTTCAAGTTTGTTAATTTGGGATTGACAGAACCTATTCTTTTAACCTTGAATAAATGCTCTCAACATCCAGTCTACTAGACACACCTGTCTACTGTAGAACCTACTAGACACACCTGTCTACTGTAGAACCTACTAGACACACCTGTCTACTTTAGAACCTACTAGACACACATGTCTACTGTAGAACCTACTAGACACACCTGTCTACTGTAGAACCTACTAGACACACCTGTCTACTGTAGAACCTACTAGACACACCTGTCTACTGTACAACCCGTCTTTACATTGAGCCCCTGACCAGCCTAGTCACTCTTAAGAAGCTACAAAATGGTTTTCACCACTGTGTCTTTGACTGATATAAATAAAGTACACAGTGGTTCCAGAAAGGAACTTTTATATTCACACTCTCTCTCCCTCTGTCTTAGTCTCTCTCTCTTCCTCTGTCTTTGTCTCTCTCTCTCTGTGTCTTTGTCTCTCTCTCCTTAGTCTGTCTTAGTCTCTCTATCTTCCTCTGTCTTTGTCTCTCTCTCTCTCTGTGTCTTTGTCTCTCTCTCTCTCTCTCTCTCTCTCTGTGTCTTTGTCTCTCTCTCTCTCTGTATTTGTCTCTCTCTCTTCTCTGTATTTGTCTCTCTCTCTTCTCTGTATTTGTCTCTCTCTCTCCCTCTGTATTTGTCTCTCTCTCTTCTCTGTATTTGTCTCTCTCTTCTCTGTATTTGTCTCTCTCTTCTCTGTATTTGTCTCTCTCTCTTCTCTGTATTTGTCTCTCTCTCTTCTCTGTATTTGTCTCTCTCTCCCTCTCTTTTCAGAATGTCAGTATGCCACCTACCTGAGCACAGCTGTTTTGCTGCCAGAAGAACCTAGGTCACAACACACAATTAAAGCTCTGTCTCTCTCACACACACACACACACACAAACACACAGTAACATAGTTGCACTGGAACTGCATAAAAAAACATAATCCTGAACTGAAGCTAACCCTTTTCCAAGACAAATGCAATCCTTTTTTCTAATCAACTGATATTGTGAATTATGAGGGCTGGGCCTTGATTTCCCAAAAAGGCCTCAAATAAACAAAGCACAACTCAAACATGGTCATAGCAATCTGAGTACACACACACACACACAAACCACCAACAGACACCCACACACGCAACACTGCATGTAATTAGTGTGGGGAATAACAGTCGCAGCCTGTTCATCTAGCGGGGCTTTGAGTCCACAACCACCAACGTACAAACGGAGGAATACAATGAGCCAAAGAAACAAATGAACTCACTAGCGACTCCTAGAGAACACAACTGTACACAGCTTCAGTGGGACTACTGACACATTGGAGGGAAATATTAAACAGATTTTGTTATGTACAAATATTTTTGTCAAATTGAACCACTAAATCAATGACTACTTCTATTCAAATACTGATGTCACTATCATGACAAGAAACTGGCCACAAAACAAGACAAAAAATGTTTCAACGAAAAAAGCCATCAATCTACTGCTTTAGTCTTCACAGAAGTTGTTAATGTCGATCTACTGCTTTAGTCTTCACAGAAGATGTTACTGTCAATCTACTGCTTTAGTCTTCACAGAAGTTGTTAGTGTTGATCTACTGCTTTAGTCTTCACAGAAGTTGTTACTGTCAATCTATTGCTTTAGTCTTCACAGAAGTTGTTAATGTTGATCTACTGCTTTAGTCTCCACAGAAGTTGTTACTGTCGATCTACTGCTTTAGTCTTCACAGAAGTTGTTAATGTCGATCTACTGCTTTAGTCTTCACAGAAGATGTTAGTGTTGATCTACTGCTTTAGTCTTCACAGAAGTTGTTACTGTCGATCTACTGCTTTAGTCTTCACAGAAGTTGTTACTGTCGATCTACTGCTTTAGTCTTCGCAGAAGTTGTTAGTGTCGATCTACTGCTTTAGTCTTCACAGAAGTTGTTATTGTCGATCTACTGCTTTAGTCTTCACAGAAGTTTTTACTGTCGATCTACTGCTTTAGTCTTCACAGAAGGTATACTGTCGATCTACTGCTTCCGTCTTCACAGAAGTTGTTACTGTCGATCTACTGCTTTAGTCTTCACAGAAGTTGTTACTGTCAATCTACTGCTTTAGTCTTCACAGAAGTTGTTAGTGTCGATCTACTGCTTTAGTCTTCACAGAAGTTGTTAGTGTTGATCTACTGCTTTAGTCTTCACAGAAGTTGTTACTGTCGATCTACTGCTTTAGTCTTCACATACGTTGTTACTGTCGATCTACTGCTTTAGTCTTCACAGAAGTTGTTACAGTCGATCTACTGCTTTAGTCTTCACAGAAGTTGACGTAATGTAGGTATTCTGCATTCCTCAAGACCACAGCGAAATACACCCAGGTTGAAAAGCCCTGGTGATCATCAGACATGTTTTGTTGACGGGACACATTATTAATAGTACATCAAGCAGCATAAACCAGAATACAGGTATGCATGCAGAGGCTGTCATCGCCAAGTCTACCAGTATCAATACTGTCATGAGAAACAACAAGTTGTCGCAGCAACAGTGACTTCATCAGAGGGTTCCCTAACACAACCTTGGTTGCTATGCCTCATCTAGAAAAACGTTATATAGACAGAGTTCTGATGTGCAAAAAGATTGTATATGTACACACAGGCACACACACAGGTATACACAACATACACAATTACAAACATAAACATTGACAAAAACACAAACAAGCAAAAACAGACAAAATGGCCAAACAGACAAGCACCCACACAGGGGTAGTTACAGAACAGCTGACTGCTCTAACAGGGAAATTAAAAATAGCATTACTGTTGGAATGTATTGATGCCTTTAGTGCATCTCTCTCCCTCCCTTCCTCCCTCTATCACACCCTGTGCTTTTCTCTCCCTCTTTTCTTTCAAACATCCCTCTCCCTACCTATTTCTCCCTCTTTCCCTCTCTCTCCCTCTCAATCTCCCTGTCTCCCTCTCTATCTCCCCCTCTGTCCCTCTCCCTCTCTCCCTTCCTCTCTCTTACTCTCTATCTATCTCTCCCTCGTTCTCTATCTATCTCTCAATCTCCCTCTCTCTCTCTCTCTCTCCCTCTCTCTATCCCTCTCTCTCCCTCTCCCTCTCTCCCCCTCTCTCCCTCTCTCCCTCCCTCTCACTCTTGGATCAGCAGAATACTAATGTAAATGTACAAACAACAAAAGGCAGTGGGCGTTAAATGAGGTGAACATGCAGGGCCTGTGTGGGTGTGTGTGTGTGTGTGTGTGTGAAAGAGAGTGTGTGTGTGTGTGTGTTTGGATGTGTCTGTCAGCAGGTGTGTGTTTCTGTCTCTGTCTTCATGTCCCTTCCTCCAGTGTTTCCCTTTTTCCTGATTATCAATCCATCCCCTACAGGGAAAGAAAGACATTTGTTTAGAAAATATTCTAAACATACAAACAAACATTCTTCATGCTGAGTAGGACAACATTAAAATGTTCCCTCTGGAGAACGTAACTCAGGATCCAGAGGAAGCAGGTCATTATGAAGAGGATAAAGAGGAGGTGGTGGTGACGGGGATAGGGAGGAGGTGGTAACGAGGACAGGGAGGAGGTGATGACAGGGATAGGGAGGAGGTGGTGACGGGGATAGGGAGG
>JACXGK010007890.1:8839-24049 GCA_016801125.1 Novumbra hubbsi
GGGGGGGGGGGGGGGGGGGGGGGGGGGGGGGGGGGGTTGTAGCGAGGGGGACAATAAACCTTCTAGTAGAACTGGGGTGTATTTTCGAGGTGGAGATGAAGGAAGTAGACCACATTTCTCATAATTAGAAAAATAGCACAAATGCCTGCAGTGAAACAATAGGGAAAATAATGAGAACAATATTAAAACAATAACTGTATGTCAGTCTGATATCAATAGCAACAACTATGTATCATTGCCTATATATATATATATATATATATATATCAATATTTTGTTCTCAGTCTAATGTTTAACACTTGTTATTTAGCTACTAGCAATAGGCCTATAGATTACTAGGTGTGCAGGGAATGCTCAATGCTCAATGCTATTGATTTCCCTGTATTGACTTAAAAGTTTAGGATATAGATTTTTCTATTTAAAAATCTATATCAACAATAATCTGGTCTAGCGTGCGGTGTTGTAATTGACAGTGTGTTATGTATGGGTTTGAAGTAGGCCTAATGAGAAGGATCCCGGCCACCTTCACTGCAATACTGCTGAATGTTTTACAGAAATCATGGGGATAACATTATTTGGGAACTGCAGCCATTTAACTCAATATAACTCAACTTCACAACAAAGGTGCTTCACAAAGTTAAACGTCTATCTCCAACAACAATAATTCTGCAAGTGTCCATACTTTCACAAAAGTCAGTTGTTTCTCAAATGCTTATTTTAAATCTGTGTTTTTCCTGTGTAGACGAGTCCTTACATTTGAATAACCAAATCAACCACTGATTGTTCCCTAACTGCTGTTGCAGGAAAGTGACTTAAGAGGCCCAAGAGAATCCTTGTTTCTTTGATTGTGAGGACAACTCTGCCAAAATCTACATTTTAGTGTTAACAGATACAATTGAACTGTTGGTGGTTGTATTCGATGTAAGTTTTATAAAAAATTATTGAAAAGAAAGGCACCCAACTACAAAGACAAAAATGCGTGTTTGATAATTCAGTTCTTTAGAAGTATTAATTTTATGCCTATTGAAGTATAGAAGACACATTCGACACATACTAATCACTACTCACTGAGAACAGTTCACTTGGCTAGGGCTGTGGGGCCATTTGGAGATTAGGGTGTATCATTTAGGCACATTTTGATGTGCCTTAGCTGCCTGTTTAATGCTGGAAAAGGGAAATGCAGGCATTCATTCAGAATGATTAAACCTAGGTTCAAGGTTAGGGTTCAACCTATGTGTAAGATTTAATTCTCAGTGGTTACAGGTTCCCTTTTGGGAGAAACGTAAACAAATGTAAACAAAGTCAATACAAATGGGTCTATCACTCATCTCCCTTCACACTGTCCTAGCATGCTACATTCTAGATGTTACTCCAGGTGTTAATAGGTGTTCAAGCTACACCTTGTAGATGGCAGTAAATGACCATCTGGTCCCTGCAGATGGAAAATGTCCACATTTTACCAGGTCCAAATTGAACAGGTAACTGTATTATTGCAGCCTCCGCGGCTAATTCTGTAAAATAACTTGATTTTGTTAGGGCAAACTTTTGGAAATTAAATAAATTGCTTTATGAAATATTTTTTCCCAGAACCTATGCATAATGTTTGTAGATGTAGGGAGAAATGTAAGTTACCATGCTTTGTTATGAATGCTTAAAGCTGGTCTTAAAAGAGTCATGCTCAGTTATGAATGCTTATAGCTGGTCTTTATTGAGTCATGCTTAGTTACAAATGTTTTTAGCTGGTCTGTAAAGAGTCATGCTTAGTTATGAATGCTTATAGCTGGTCTTTATAGAGTCATGCCTATTTACAAATGCTTATAGCTGGTCTTTATAGAGTCATGCCTAGTGTCGAATGCATATAGCTGGTCTTTAAAGAGTCATGCTTTGTTATGAATGCTTATAGCTGGTCTTACAATTCCTTTGCATAATGCTTTATAGATGCAAACTATCACATTGATTGACAAAAGTCACATTTGGCAGAACCATCAAGATTCATAGTCAATTAGTATTATTTTTAAAATGGGTGCTTATCAATGTTGAATTATCCCTTCATTCAGATTCTGCAATCACAGAAATGTTTAAATATAACAATCATAATTTTTTTCAATTGAAAAAAGAATGAATTAATAGTTATAATTTGCGGTGATGGGTAATAATTGTAAGCTTTTAAACTTGTTGAATAAGAATAATACACGTTATGTGTATAGGTGCGTTCTGGTTTGAAGGCTAGCTGCTCCACTTATCTGTGATCTCAGTCTTCCAGACAAGTTTTAATGTAATGATCACCATTCGCATCATTATAGCATGGGCTTATTACGAGCGGGGGGAAAATCCAGAAATCAATACAGGATACCTTTTGCAGCGGTGGTGAAAACGAGAGAAGGGGTGGGAGGAAGGATGGAGCGACGGAGCGGAGAGAGGGAGGGAGGAAGGGTGGGGGTGGTAATGTGTGAGTAGAAGCGGGTGCTCTCTCGCTTCAATGTTGCGGCCAGCGTAGTGGCAGATCGCTAGAATACTGGAGGGAGCCGGGTCGAGTGGGCTATTGGGGTTCCCAAAAATCGGGGACAAACAGGCAGACAATAAGACACACAGGCGGATGGACGGTACTATAGGCAAGTGCTCCGAGAAACGAGAAACGTAATCGATATTCAGCTTTCTTTCTATGTTGTTTGCGTTCTTTATTTATTTATTTATTTGTATTCATTTATTTTTTGTATCGATTGATTGCGTTTTAATTACTGCCTTGTGACAGGGAGCGAGGGAGGAGGAGCGTAGGCTAAGCGCGCTAGTTGGGCAACCTTTCCAAATGTTTATTTAAGTTGATTAGCGTAATTAGGCTAGTTTACATGTATTCCAAACACGACTCGCTGGTTTATAGCCTGCGTATGCGTGAATGTGTGCTGAAAGCCTACATGAGGGGGAGTGAGAGTGCAACCAGCTACACCAAATGCAGTAGATTAACCAAAAGTAACACAAATCAAAAAAGACAACAAATGTTGGCCTTTACGCACGCCAGCGTGCTTTGTCAGTTTTTATTTTAATATTGTAAATTGTATTTACCAGCTCAAACCAAAGTGAATGATGCTAGGATGCTAGTGACCGTTTCGGTGTTTGTTCTCACTCCTGTGGGTAGGAAAACTGGGTAAACAGTGACAGTATGATATAAACACATAGTCTACATGAGAAATGAAATGATAAGACCATTGTACGCATATGAGGAAGACTCAAAGACAGGAGCAAATATAGGAATAACAAACGGCGTATAATAAAAGTATTATTACTATTATAACCGTACTCATATTTTTACTGTGATAGCAGTTGTGGTTCTATCCGTCTGTGTGTTGGGTCTGGACTGTTTCTGTAGCCTAATTACTACACTAGATGAGACTATCATACACTCTCTATGCACATTATCACCAAAAAGCATGTTGTGTAGAAACAGACATTCAAACATGTAAATAGGTAATGAGCTACATGTACGTGCCATCAACTAAATAGGCTAACGAATGTTAAAAGTTTTCGATACCAAATATATTTCAAACCGGCGAAGATACACAGAAGAGGAAACATCTACAGACAATATAAAACAGAAATTATATTCCAAAATCTGAAGACGAAGGAAGATCATGTTTGTTCCCTTGCCGGTGCCGTTCATGTTTCAGAGAACTGCCCCTGACCTCAACGCCTGGCGTCTCAAGTCCGCGTCGGCTCTACGTTCCGACTCTGGTAAGAGATTTTCCGTTATAATTGTATCAGTGAGGCTCAGTCATACCCGCCTCACCTTGCAACTCGCAGGGAGCGTGTTTTTCATTGCTGTGTATCCAATTGAAACCAGAAAGGGCTCTGAAAACAGAATTCACAATCGGCTGAAAAATATTAATCTCTTCTCCCGGGAAAAAAATATATATGTAAACATACACATACGTCCGTTGTTTAAAAATAAATCGCAAATGATTGCGCGCGAACGTCTTTTTATCCGATTTTTTGAAAACCACGTGCGCGTGATGCGCCACTGTTCCATCTTCTTGGTGTTTATTATGTTCCTTTTCTCCCGGTGATGTGTCCCTCTTCCCGTGTGTTTATTGTCTCCTGTCTCCATCCTTTCCCTCTCCTCCACTCGGTGCGCCTGTGCCTCAGCCTCCGTCTCCCCCGAACTACCCTCTCGACAGGCAGGGAATATTCATGGCAACTTATTGATCCTGAGGAGATCGATTCCCAGGCCGTTGGAAGCAAAGAGAGCGGGAAGAAAAGCAGAGAGACTGTGAAAGGAGACGGATGGTGAACGAGTAGACGGAATAAATACAGTCTTTATTTCGTTTTCTTTCAGTCATCACGTTAGAAAGTGTGTGTTTATCTGTGTTGTCCAGTGGACTGGCATTCGTCGTATAGGCCTCTCGTTGAGATAACACAGTGGTTACATTTGGATAACACCTGTATTGCAGTAGCCTAAATATGATGGGATTTGATTTCCTAGGACCACGTTTTTCTGGACCGACGCATGTTTGCGTGCGGTTTCAGCTTGTCTTGTCGCTATACCAGGCAGGAGACGGCTGGACCATTGAGGCTGGCCTGGGGACTGGGAGTGGGGACAACAGCAAGGGCTGAGACGCCGTCTGCATTTCGTCTGCTCTGAAGCGGAATAAAGACGCATGGTAGGATCCGTCTGCAGGCAGCCGTGGGTAACAGTGTCTTCGATCTCTGGAACTGGCAACCGCCCATACGCGAAAAAGAAGCACCCTGCCTGTCATCCTCAGCAGGCTCCGGAGGGAGGGAGGCATAGGATAATAACCATTTTCTCGGCTTATAGTTATGTGCATATAGGCAGGGGGTAATGGACTGGAAGGCGGTTGGTGGAAAATACAATATAAAGGTTCTGTGCGTGTACGTTCCAGCGCCCTTGATGCATTACAACCATTCAGTAATGCATATCATGGTTTAATGGTGCATAAATACAGCTGGGTATGCACCTTGGACGGTGACTGGGTTCTTAAAGAGGCAGACTACTGGACATATTCTCTTTTTCGATGTGTAATTTTCTGATTAGTTCTGTTGATTTCCGGGAGATGAATTTCACATTCGCCTTCATTTACTGCCTGTCAGTAGAGGGGTGTTTATACGTCATGATGTAATGATGAGGGGATAGTAAAAAGAGATCGACCTGTTACCTAGGTTTTTTCTGGAGATAGCACACAGAGAAGTGGGAGGAGTGGAGGGGCGAAGAGAGAGCGGGGACTGGGAGGAGTTTTCTAGCTTCGCACACTGAAAAATGGCGAATGTCAGAATAAGATAAAAAAAATGTAGAAAGAGGCAGAGAGAAGCCCGGACAAAGTAAAAGCAGGTGACAGAGTGAAAAATGAGCCACGAGAGGAAAACCCAGTTTTAGAAGGAAAGGTGAGGGTAAAATGTACCTGAGCCATTATGTCTTTGGATGACTATCCAGGAAAGGCATCTGCATTAGGTTGTACACATTTGAAAGTCTTGTGGATTCATTCGGTTTGCAGTGGAGTCAGTGTGACAATATTGATGGATGGTGGGTTGCTAATTCTACGTTCTCTCTTGTATCTCTCATTGTTTATTCTCTCTTGAATACAATTCAACGTCTACTGTAAAAACACACACTGTCCATGAAGACCATGTATTTGAAATGGAGGGCGGTCTCTTTCTTCGCTGACCAGCCTCCCACTGTTCTTTTCTGGTCTGTGGTCAAAACTAGTCAGGATCAACAAGTACACTACAAGGGGAACCTGGGAACTAGTTCACTACAAAGGGAACAGGTTAAACTAGTTCACTACCAATGGAAACAGGTTAAACTAGTTCACTACAAATGGAAACAGGTTGAACTAGTTCACTACAAATGGACCAGGTTAAACTAGTTCACTACAAATGGAAACAGGTTGAACTAGTTCACTACAAATGGAAACCGGTTAAACTAGTTCACTACAAATGGAAACAGGTTAAACTAGTTCACTACAAATGGAAACAAGTTGAACTAGTTCACTACAAATGGAACAGGTCAAACTAGTTCACTACAAAGGGAACAGGGTAAACTACTTCACTACAATGGGAACAGGGTAAATTAGTTCAATACAATGGGACCAGGGTAAATTAGTTCACTACAATGGGAACAGGGTAAACCAGTTCACTACAATGGGAACAGGGTAAACCAGTTCACTACAATGGGAACAGGGCAAACCAGTTCACTACAAGTTGACAGGGTGTTGTTGGCACTCCCAGCATGTACCCATCATGTTGTTCCCACATTACAGAGGTTTCATGTCACTTACTACTCAACAAGTCATATTACACTGTAAACATCAGGTAATACGCCATACTCACCTTGGACTGTTTTCCAGCTGGGCAAGCTTGGTCACAGATAGCAGTTTGTTCTATGTTTAATGGCAGTGTTTGTGACCCGGTCGGGACAGGCCAGCTGGATGCAGGGTGGTTTAGGGAGACCTTCTCCATTACCTGCTGTATGAATCTTAAATGTGCCGTGTACCAGGACGGACCCAGTAAGGATTGCCTTGTAATAATCATGTGCATTCCATGTGCTTCCTTAACACACCTACACACAGTGAAACACAAACACACATTGAAACTTTTGTATTTTGCTTGATACTCTACATGAGTGTAGATTTGGTTATGTCTGTGCTATTTTGTTTATTCTTCCATTTATCCAGTGATTTGATTGATGCTAATAAACAAAGTATACATCTATTTATTTATTTTTCTTTTGGGACCACAATCTTCAATCTTGTATGTTCAATGGTACTGTCAAGCAGAGGGAGGTTTGTTTCTGTACGTGTGTGTGTATGCATGCGAAAATACATTGTGCATGTAGGCAGATGCAGATGCTTTTGTGTTTGTGTGTGTTGTGTCCGGACGGCTTTTGTGTGTTTATAGATTGTAGTGTGTATAGGAGAGTGCGTGTCTAAGTGTTAACATGATTTGAAATGACAAAATGTCAACCTGGGTTTGTTAGGAACATAATGGGGAATCAATAGACACAAGAAAGATGTCAATACTGCATGCTTTATTGCATTAGGCCATGGCTCTCCCTTCTCTCCCCCCTTTCTCCCCTCTCTCCCCCCTTTCTCCCCTCTCTCCTCTCTTTCCCCCTTCTCTCCTCTCCCTTTTCCCCAATTTTCTCTCTTTTGCTCCTTTTCTCCCTCTCCCCCATATCTTTCAATTCTCCCCCTGTACCCTGTATGCATCTCACCCCACTCTTCCAATCTCTCTTCCTCTCTTTTCATTTTCTCCCTCCATCCCTCTTCAGCCCTACTTCCCACTTCCATTCAGTACAGTGCTCCTCTTCCCTTCTCCCTCCTTTTCCCTGCATTTCCCTCCCTCCTTCCTCCTCCTTCCCCTTTTGTCTCCCTGTGTGTGTTTCATGATTAGATTGCAGTCTGATGTCTCTACATCACTGTGCTCCTGTCTGGTGGCAGTAGAATGCAGTGTCCCATAATGAAGACAGACATGTGGATGTTACACAGCTATTTATTACTGCATCACTCTGAGCCTACTGGAGGATGTCAGAGTCTATGGAAACAAAACCATCACCATACACAAGGAGTTCTGTGTGTGTGTGTGTACCCAGCATGTGCGTGCGGGTTTGCTAGCTCCTACTAATGTAGTATTAATGCTGATGAACTCCCTCAGCTCATTAGCAGCTGTGAGTGGTATTGAATTTCTCCCTGGGAGGAATGGTCAGGCCTCCAACTATACACACACATATACAATACCTATACAGGTAAACAATATATAGGTGTATAATATCTCTAGCTATATATTTATATAGGTATCGTATGTGCGGTTGGTTCGGGGGAACCTCACCGGTCGTATTCCTAATCAAAGACAGGGAGAGCAGGCCAGTACAGGGTTCTTAACGAACGCATCACCAGGAGAACACTCATACAGACCTCCTCACACCTTCCTCCTTCTCTCCTTTCATTACGCTCTTTCTCACACACATGCAGATGCACGCACGAGAACACACACAGACACACTGGAGCCCCCTTGACCTCCACAGACAGGACCCCTGGGCGTCTCAAGGCTCCACAGATTGGGTCTGTGTTCTGGGTGTGTTGGTGTTTGAGTCAACCTCTAATCGGTGGGATGTTTGTGGGCCAATCTGTGATGTGTTTTGTGTGTGTGTGTGTGTGTCGGCCAATCCCTGATCAGTGTTGTGTGTGTGTGTGTTGGCCAACCTCTGATCTGTGGTGTGTGTTGGCCAACCTCTGATCAGTGTGTGGGGTGAAGGAGAGGCATTTGGCCCAGATGTCAGGTCAGGAATGATTGAAAAGCCATCTTCAGGTGTTGTTGTGTTGATTGCACATTGAACACAGATATCTGTTGACCGTGGTATAATGCTAAATGTATTCCACACGTCAAAGTGTTGGCCTGACCTTATCCACCTGAATACATATTCAAACTTCCATGAGATTCAGCTGTTTAGATTCTATACGATTGTGTTCTACATGCATTAGGCCAAATGAGATGCATTACCAAGAACCCTGCTGTCTTTCACCTCCACCGTGGCCCGTTTGCTGGTGCATTAAGATAATAAAAAGAGCAATGAAGTCCTGAGTTTTGATTGGGTCCCGCCCCTCTCCCCTGGCCCCATGCACACCAGCAGGGTGGATGCCTCAGTCAGGGGCCCTTCTCTCTGTTTCATTTAGCTGATTTATGATAATGAAGGGTTCCTATTCACCTCTGGGGTTCCTCCACTGTCCTTCAGTCTGTGTCGGGAAGAGGGATGCTGCAATGGACCAATTGTGAAATTGAATTGATGCCCTTTCTTACCCACTCACTCATTCTCACACACACACAGAGAATGATCCTTAATCCACTTTATGCTTCCTCTTCTCTGTCCCTGTCCCCGTCTGTCCTGAATCCATCTGCTACATACATCTTCCCCTGTTCTTTGTCTGTAGATTTTCTTCTCTCATTCCATAAACCTTCCCTCTTCCCTTCCTTATTTACTAAATATAACAGAAACTCACACATACTTCCCCCTCCCTCTCCCACCCTCTCTGTCTCTGTTTCTCTGTCTCAATCTCTGTCTTTCCCCATCTCTCTGTCTCCATCTCTCTCTGTCCCCATCTCTATCTTTCTATCTCTGTCTCTCTCTCTCGCTCTCTCTCTTGCTCCCTCCCACTTTCTCTCTGCTTCTCTTTAACTCTGTCTCCATCTCTCTCACTCTCTTTCTGTCTCTGTAGTTCTGTCTCCACCTCTCTCTCTCTCACTCAGGATGGTATTTATGAAAGTAATGTATGTAAATTCACAAGTTGCCAAGGAGGAGCGGGAGTGAATGAGACACCTCCTTTTTCTGTACCAGAGGTGCCTCCTCTGTCCCTTTGTTTGTTTCACAAGCGGTAGAGGGGCGGGACTGACTAAGTGACCTCTCTGCCCTTTCTGTTGATGCTTCTGTGTTCGGTCCATTTTGTCACACACGTCTCTCCCTCCCCTTTCATCCTCTTTCATTCGTTCCACTCTTTTTCAGCCTGACTGGTCGTGTAAGGATTCCTCTTTTACTCTCTCTCCCTCCATCTCTTCTGTTCTATCCCTCAATCTCTTCTCTCTCCATCTCATCTCATAATTTCTCTGCATCTCATCTCTGCTTTTCTCTCTCCATCTCATCTCTTTTCTCTCTTTCTCCATGTCATATCTTCTGTTCTTTTTCTCTCCATCTAATCTGTTCTGTTCTCCCTCTCCATCGAATCTCTTCTGTTCCCTCTCTCTCGCTCCATCTCCTCTCCTCTGTTCTCTTTCCATCTCATCTCTTCTGTTCTCACCATGTCATCTCCTCTGTGTTCGAGGGAGCGACCGCCTGGTTGCCAAAGTGACAGCAGGACACATTAAGGCCTATAAAAGCCTGGGCCGTGGTCACTCTCTTAACCGGGAGTCAGAGGTACTGTATAAAAGTGGCTTTAAATGAGTCTGTGATTACACAGAGACAGCCAGAACGGGTGTGGGGGGTGAAGGCTCCATCGTTTCTGTAATAGGAGTGGAACCAAGAAATAATGAATGAAACAGAACCGATTTCATAACAAACATTTACAAAACAACCCTCTTCCACCCTTCTGGCCCCTCCCCTCTCAGTCATCTCTCGTTCCTAATTGGCCACATGCTGCCTTGAGTGGCAGGTCTAATAATCAATCAAATTACGATGGAAGGAGAGAAGGGTAGAGGCAGATTAAAAATGGTCTAGAGGAAGAGTAGTGGAACAGATGGAGTTAAGGAAAATGTAGGTTACTTTGCACACATTCTATACAACAGTAGGCCATTTAGCAACCATCACCGCTACAGTACAATAGACTATTTAATTTGCAATTAGTGTATTATGAGTGTAGTACAAACTACCACCCCCACCGGACAGTGTCACCATAGTAACGTATAGTCCACATTTGTTTTTGGTGAAGCAGCTCATTATAGCATATGACCTATAACTCCTGATTTCTTACTGGCTAATTAAAAACTGGCCAGAGATTCCAGTCATTTCAGTAGCTGTTACCTGTGTGAGTCCTAACGAGGTTTACAATAATTAGGAGTTGTAGTGGAAGAGAGGGGCGTTAGATTCCTTTGTATGGCGGTATTAAAGCTACTCATTAGCAGCTTATGAACTGTCTCTCCTCTCCCTAGTCAGATACTATTAAGAAGCAGAATATACACATGGGATTGGCAATTGGAATCTACACACACACACACATCTTTGCCTTTGCAAAAATATTCAGAAAACCTTATTAATGGACATGAACTTTCTAAATGGCCATCTTCTTAAATTCTCCCTTCGTGTCACTTTTTTCCCCTTTCCGTCTTTGTGTTCCTCTGCTATGATGGAGTGGTTATAGAGGAGATGTTACAGCGTGCAACGCTCCTTGATGAAGTCTGCCTTCATCTGTGTTCTGCCCTGTTGCAAACAGGACAACGCTTATAGCTAAATCAATACTGAGAAAGACTGATAATAAGAGAAAGAGAGAGAATAAGTGTGTGTGTGTGAGGGGGTATATGTGTGCATTGGTTTAGGTGTGTATATTACAGTCAATTCTAGTGTGACCTTAGTCTCAGTGGTGTGGTCTTAAAAGTGGAATGGTCAAAGAATGTAATATGATCCTAAAAGTGGTGTGGTGTTGGAGATGGTATGGGAGGTGGTGAACTACTCAAGGTGGTGTGGTCTTAGATGGGGTGTGGTCATAGAGGGGGTGTGGTCTTAGAGGGGTGTGGTCTTAGAGTTGGTGTGGTCTTAGAGGGGTTTTGTTCTTAGAGGTGATTTGGTCTTAGAGGGTGTGTGGTCTTAGAGGGGTTGTGTTCTTAGAGGTGGTTTGGTCTTAGAGTTGGTGTGGTCTTAGAGGGGTTGTGTTCTTAGAGGTGGTTTGGTCTTAGAGGGTGTGTGGTCTTAAAGGGGTGTGGTTTTAGAGGGAGTGTGGTCTTAGAGGGCGTGTGGTTTTGGACTTTTTGTGGTTTTGGAGGTGGTGTGGTTTTGTGGTCATAGAGGTATTGTGGGCTTGGACGTTTTGTGGTCATGGAGGTGGTGTGGTCTGGGAGAAGTATTGTGGTCTTAGACATTTTGTGGTCTTGGAAGTTTAGTGATTTTAGAGTTGGTGTGGTCACAGAGGTTTTTTGGTCCTGGAGGTTGTTTGGTCTTACGGTTGGTTTGGTTTTAGAGGTGGTGTGTGAGGTTGATTAGAGGACAGGATCTTCATTTAGTTGTGATGATTTGCTGTGTGTTTCTCCTCCCCAAAGTGGGACCATGTGGGAATGAGGAGAGGAGAAGGCAAGGAAAAAGGGATGGAGAGATGAAGAGGAGGGGCTGTTATGTGGAGGAGGCACAGCTGGAAAATAAAAAATACCCCCAACATATACTCACACATACGATACGCATATTTTCCTGATCCCCATCTCTTTATCCTCCCCTCAGGAAAGGAGGGAAAGGGGGTAAAGGGAGGGGAGAGGGGTGAGGGGAGAGCGGGTGAGCGGGGGAGAGGAAAGGGAAGAGGGGGGGGGTTGGGGACAGATACAGGCATTAAAATTCATGTTTTTTTTATTTTCCTGCTGAAAAATCAATAGTGTTTACTATGAATGAGAGGAACAGTGGACAACAGCAGTGCCCGGGGTAGATAGAGTGAAGAGAAAGAGACATAGAGAAGGAAGGGCGTAGAGAGAGTGAAGAGAAAGAGATATAGAGAAGGAAGGGCATAGAGAGAGTGAAGAGAAAGAGATATAGAGAAGGAAGGGGGTAGAGAGAGAAGAGAAGTAGAGAAGGAGGTTGCAAAAAGGAGGGGTGGCTTTATTACTGTAGCCAGAGTCACCAAGGGCCAAGGTTAACGACTAGTGGGGGCAGAGGGAGGGATGGAGAGAGAAAAGCTAAGAGATGGAGAGAATAAGATGAAGAGGGTGATAGAGAGAGTGGGAGAGGGATGGAGGGAATAAGATGAAGAGGGTGATAGAGAGAGTGGGAGAGGGATGGAGAGACTAAGATGAAGAGGGAGATAGAGAGAGTGGGAGAGGGATGGAGAGACTAAGATGAAGAGGGTGATAGAGAGAGTGGGAAAGGGATGGAGAGACTAAGATGAAGAGGGTGATAGAGAGAGTGGGAGAGGGATGGAGAGACTAAGATGAAGAGGGTGATAGAGAGAGTGGGAGAGGGATGGAGAGACTAAGATGAAGAGGGTGATAGAGAGAGTGGCAGAGGGATGGAGAGACTAAGATGAAGAGGGTGATAGAGAGAGTGGCAGACGGATGGAGAGACTAAGATGAAGAGGGAGATAGAGAGAGTGGCAGAGGGATGGAGAGACTAAGATGAAGAGGGTGATAGAGAGAGTGGGAGAGGGATGGAGAGACTAAGATGAAGAGGGAGATAGAGAGAGCAATATCCCGCTAAGTCATTCATGCAACATCATTGGATGTCACTCTGACTTTACATGGATTCTGTCTTCAACTTCTGTTTCTGACAACTACAGCCGTGGCCAAAGGTTTTGACAATTTCACAAATATTTATTTTCACAAAGTCTGCTGCCTCAGTTTTTATGATTTTAATTTGTATATACTCCACAATGTCACGAAGAGTGTTCAGATGAATTGCAATTAATTAAGTCCCACTTTGCCATGAAAATAATCTCCACTGCATTTCAGTCCTGCCACAACATCATGTCAGTGATCCTCTCGTTAACACAGTTAAGATTGCACCTAAATCAACCATTTATTGAATCATCAAGAACTTTAAAGAGAGCGGTTAAATTGTTGTGAAGAAGGCTTCAGGGTGCCTAAGAAAGTCCAGCAAGTGCCAGGACCGTCTCCTAAAGCTGATTCATCGGCGGGATCGGGGCACCACCAGTGCAGAGCTCAGGAATGGCAGCAGGCAGGTGTGAGTGCATCAGCACACACCGTGAGGCGAAGACTTTTGGAAGATGGCCTGGTGTCAAGAAGGGCAGCAAAGAAGCCTCTTCTCTCCAGGAAAAACGCCAGGGACAGACTGATATTCTGCAAAAGGTACAAGGTTTGGACCGCTAAGGACTGAAGTAAAGTAATTTTCCCCTTTCCTAATGTTTGGGGCATCTGGAAAAACGTCTGTCTGGAGAAGAAAAGGTGAGCGCAACCTTCAGTCTTGTGTCATGCCAACAGTGAAGCAACCTGAGACCTTTCATGTGTGGGGTTGCTTATCAGCCAAGGGAGTAGGCTCACACAATTTTGTCTAAGAACACAGCCATGAATAAAGAATGATACCAAAACATCCTCCGTTAGCAACGTCTCCCAACCATCCAAGAACAGTTTGGTGACGAACAATGCCTTTTCCAACATGATGGAGCACCTTGCCATAAGGCAAAAGTGATAACTAAGTGGCTCTGGGAAAAAAACCATCTTGGGTCCATGGCCAGGAAACTCCCCAGACCTTAATCCCATCGAGAATTTGTGGTCAATCCTCAAGAGGCGGGTGGACAAACAAAAATCCACAAATTCTGACAAACTCCAAGCATTGATTATGCAAGAATGGGCTGCCATCAGTCAGGATGTGGCCCAGAAGTTAATTGACAGCATGCCAGAGCGAATTGCAGAGGTCTTGAAGAAGCAGGGTCAACACATTGATTCTTTTTATGTACTTAATGTAATTGTCAATAACAGCCTATGACACTTGTTATTATACTTCATTATACCATAGTGACATCTGACAAAATTCTCTCACCCTTTCTCTTGTACTTTTGGGATGATACCATTGGTTACATTAAAAGAACTGGGCAGGCACTGCTGGAAATACATATATATGCGTGGTTGCACACTTAGGAAGGTGGGGAATGTTTTGTGTGGTGCACAGGATTTGGGTGTGTGCGAGCGTCGGTGCGTGTATGGTGGAATAACGTTCAGTGAACTCATGCATTATGGAGGGATCAAACAGGGAACAAAGGGTGGATGAATTGAGTGGCTGTCTATGATGCACTGAGGGCCACTCTTACGTTACCACTAATCTACATTTCTATGGATAAGCATTATCTACCGAACATTAACATAGATTTGCATTACCATTAGCAGCTATATTACCAGTCAAACCTGTAAAGGCCATTTAGCATTTTATGCACTGTTATGTGACGAATACCAGAAATACATTATAATGCATATCTACAGTGAGCAATTTGTTGTAAATCGGGTATTCATCACGTAGAACTGCATGATCCCTAGGGCTATTTAGGCTATTTGATGTGTACATGATCCTGCTTTGATAGTGTGTGGGTGGGTAGTTGTATGTATACATTTTCGCCAAAACCCCTTTTCTAGGCTTATGAATTAGGTTTAGGGCAAACATGTGCACATACAGAGGATCCTCTGGTCAAAAACACACCAAGGTATACATCAGTACATGTCTACACGTTACATGTCTACATGTCTGTCTGTGTAAGGATCTGTGTGTGTGTGTGTGTTTGTGCATGTGTGTGTGTGCATATTTGTTTGACCTCCCTCCAGTGCATCAATAAAACAACGCGTTGTTTGAGGGCCCATTTGAGAGCGAGTGGTTGATATTTCACTCTAATTTCTCCAGAAACTTGGCCACATATCTTTGGAGTTGGGCAGACACTGACCAGAACAGTAGGAGGGTGGGCCAGCACACAGGAGCCACAGGGCAGGGGGAGCTGGGCAGACACTGACCAGAACAGTAGGAGGGTGGGCCAGCACACAGGAGCCACAGGGCAGGGGGAGCTGGGCAGACACTGACCAGAACAG
>JACXGK010007891.1:0-24012 GCA_016801125.1 Novumbra hubbsi
TCTGTCCCCAAGCGTGGCCCTTAGCTACCCCGCCTCACACTCATCTCTCTGTCCCCAAGAGTGGCCCCTAGCTAACCTGCCTCACTCTCATCTCTCTGTCCCCAAGCGTGGCCCCTAGCTAACCGGCCTCACTCTCATCTCTCTGTCCCCAAGCGTGGCCCCTAGATAACCTGCCTCACTCTCATCTCTCTATCCCGAAGCATGGCCCCTAGATAACCTGCCTCACTTTCATCTCTCTGTTCCCAAGCGTGGCCCCTAGCTACCCTGCCTCACTGTCATCACTCTGCGCGGGCGATGCTCTGTGGCTTAGCGCTGGAGGGGTGGGCAGATGGTTCTCATACCATTCAGAGACAGTTCTGCATCTGCCTTGGGCTTTGTGCTGTGAGGCACCCACTGCACCAGTCGTTACCCTTCAGGCCTGTTTTTATGTTAGGCTCTGACAGAACACGGTACAATACACGGACAGAATCGCCACATGAAGGACTCATACATGAGCATGAACGGAAACGCATACAGAGACATGACAAAAAAATCAAAAAACATGTACAGGCAAATGTGAGGAGTACAAAAGAAGGAACAGAAGTCACATAACAAGCGTAACTTACACCCAGTCGAGTGTTCAAGCAGCAGCCGCTGTCCCCCCCCACGCATAACACAGTAAATATATCCTTTTGAAAGTAGATGAGAGGAGTTTCAGGAGGTGCCCTCCTTTCTGACCCATGTGGGGGTGGTAGCAGCCACCCGTACCTGCCTGCCTGCCTCCACACACACAATACATGCCTACAATGGATGATTACTGGAGGTTATTTCTGGATGTGTGGTTCTATAGCTACAAACACATAGCTACAAATAAATGTCCCGCATAGGAGCTGTCAATCCCCTGGAATTCTAATGGAGGGTAATTCTAGGGGTTCTGATAGAGGGTTATTATAAGGGTTCTAATAGAGGGTTATTATAGGGGTTCTTATAGAGGGTTATTATATAGGTTATTATAGAGGGTTATTACTGGGGTTCTAATAGAGGGTATTTATAGGGGTTCTGATACAGGGTTATTATAGGGGTTCTGATAGAGGGTTATTATAGGTGTTCTGGTAGATGGTTAGTACAGGGAGTGCTGCCCTATGTATCTGCTGCTTCTATAGTCAAATTCCTGTGGGAAAACAGGTATCGTGTAAGCAAACCACAGTCGAAATCCTTGTCAAATGACTTACTGTCAATGTGAGAGATAGTGAGGAGGGGGAAAAAAGTGGAAACGTGTGTAATGTATGATACATGCCTATGCACATGCAAGTGTATGTGTGCAGGAGCAAATGAGTCTGTTGGACTGTATGAGAAAATATGTGTTTGCAGTGCTGGTGTGTTTGATGTCAGCAGCATTGCCGTGGGGATGGTCTCCGGGGTGATGGATGAGGTCTTGTCTCCACGGCAGCCACAGCGCAGTGCCACTACCATGATAAATGTGTACAGGTCCCTATAGTAACACAAACAGTACAGTAGGAGGGGTCAGCTACCCGGACAGCAAACCAAAATGTACCGAGAAGGATGGGCAGACTAGCCCACTCCCATCCGGACTCCAAACTCCCCCCACCCTGTCCTACATCCCTGCACCCCTTCTTGATGCAGAAATCTAGAGGACACAGACACTTGGGGTGTTCTATATTATCCACAGAGGCCTGGCAAGACATAGAGAATACAAATCATAGAGACACTATTCTAAAACCAGTTAGGTTAGACAGAATACACGTCACAGAGGTGGCAGGTTATAGAGAATACACATCGTAGAGATACTAAACCAAATTTGGTAGGTTATAGAAAATACACATCATAGAGACACTAACCCAAAACCTGGCAGGTTATAGAGAATACACATCATGGGGACACAAACCTGAAGTCAGTTTGTGGGCTACTGTTAAAGATCAATGACTAATTATACTCTCAAGTGGCAATAATATGGTCAATGTCCTCTGAATATGACCTCTGGATCAATATGTGTCAATAAAATACAACTGTGGATAGACACAAAAACACACACACACACACACACACATACTCAGACACAAACGATGGTTTATGCTATGCGCAGACAAACTTATTTTATGCCAAACATAGGAGAGTCTTAAATTTATTAATGAATCCTGTAAAATGAAATACCAAATACATGAATGTTGGATTAGCGTGTAGTGAATAGGAAGATGTGACTCTGACATGACGTTATTGCTGAACAGAGTCTGAATGAATCCTTACATTGAGAACACTTGTCCCCCTGGGCCTGTTGGATCCCAGCCTCTACTAAATAAAGACATGAGTCTGTTTCCCTCAGAAAGGACCTGGTCCATCAATTTAGGTGACAGAGCCTTTGAGGAAAAACACCTTTGATATGCTTCCGGGTGACAGCCTGAGAGTACAGAGAGATTAAAATAACTTATTATCCGTCAACACTTTGTGACAACTGCTGAAGTCAAAAGAGCAGGAAAAAAAACATTTGATTGATTGATTGACCAATATGAATCTTTGTTGAGCGTCAAGTCAAGGATTTGTTTAGATTAGACAAGAGAAGAGGACACAACAGTGACCAGCATGTCACAGATGTCTGTCAACGTCTGTGACAGTGGTGAGGAATGAGAACCAAACTGCAGGTGCGGTTCGATGGCGGTATTTATTAATAGCACGTTCGACTCCCATAGGAGAACAATGAAAATAAAGGTGGTGCACACAGGCACGCAAAATGAATAACAAATGTTTAGTACCCACACAGGGGACCAGCAAATGGTAGGGCGTAAGAGCACGGAGAGTAACAAGGCCACAGTAGAGCCTTTGAGGGATGACGGGTGGCTCCCGCTGCACATACAACAATAACGGACGCTGAGACAAAAAAACAGAAGGGATATTATACCATGTAAACAAGCAGCACCTGGAGATGATTTGGGAGGGATAGGTCCACAGGACATGGTGATGATTAGGGAGGGGTAGGTTCACAGGACATGGTGATGATTAGGGAGGGGTAGGTTCACAGGACATGGTGGTGATTAGGGAGGGGTAGGTTCACAGGACATGGTGATGATTAAGGAGGGGTAGGTTTACAGGACATGGTGATGATTAGGGAGGGGTAGGTTCACAGGACATGGTGATGATTAGGGAGGGTTAGGTTCACAGGACATGGTGGTGATTAGGGAGGGGTAGGTTCACAGGACATGGTGATGATTATGGAGGGGTAGGTTCACAGGACATGGGAAACAGGACAACATGAACGGTGGCGACTAGAAATCCAGCGATGTCGCGCGCCGGCTTACCACACGCCGAGATGGAGGAACATCCCTAAAGGGAGACGTGAAAACGTCACTTCATTTAACTTTCAATACCTTGAATAACGGTTTGTGTTTAATGCATGAGAATAAGACGAAGATGCCAGTGAATAAACAAAAATAGCAACATCTGATGCACACCAGAATGGACCAAGCAGTCACTTGAGATAAGATCAAACATTCGGTTGTGAATATTAAACTAGTGGCAGTTGGTCATTTCTCTCATTGTTGCACATTGTTGAACAGCCAAACAATGTAAATGTGTGGTCACTCAGATAAAAGTTGACGCAATAACATAGCAGATGTGGTCAGAACTAAAGAAGCATTTCATTCCATAGCAGTTTTAATTAAGTTAACAATTATGTGGTTTTGAAAGAAAGAAGAAAGAATGCTTCACCCTTGTTAAAGCTCTTATACAACTGCTCCCAAGCTAGGGTACTGTTAAGTTGCACATGACAGAGTAAATCAATTGAAACACTGAATTAAAAAAGAAAGGGCATGAAAGAGCATACTGGGTCTGTATCAGAAAACCAATTAAAAAAAAACAATACAAATATTTTACAGCCTGAGTAAACGTCAAAGGTGGAGAAAATGCACAACTGGTTAGGCAAGGTGCTGGCAGGAGTAAAACAATCGTTAAGAATAAGAAAACCATGCTGTGGTATGATGGGATGCAATCAGTTAATACCAGCCTGAGTATACAAATGATCTGGTATCACTCAACCCACGTCACCACAGTTCCTAGTCCAAGCATCAGTACATACTGAGGGCCAGGCGATCGTTGGTAGATCAAACCAACATTGATGCAAGACTGACATCTGTGGTATCTGTTCTAGTTCTCCAAAAACACCCTGAGGCCAGTAGACACTTGTCAGCCTGCATCTACAAAATTGGCCTTAGACAATACAGTATATCAACTTCCCATTTTTAGTAATCAGAACAATTACATAAATAACTCTGACCATCTCTAATTAAGTGGGGGAGTCCCCCACTTAATGTAATCTCACATATGTATTTATTATTATAGCCACCATAACTCTTCCTACAGTTCTTGCACTACAGAGACATGACAGGTACCAACATGTGGGTCTCATTTTTGTTTGCGTTGCTATTGTTTTGTGGAAGGATTCATTGCAAGGTTTAGGAAAAATTCACGTTTTTATGGCAAAAGACATAGCCACACTGGCTGAAGGGTAGCTAGTTACACTGAACGTCGGTTGCCTAGCAACTTACGTGAGCTAACTTTCCAGAATGAGGCCATGCAAATGGCTGCCAGATCTGAAGTTTGCAAGTAATGCTAGCCAGCTACAGTACTGTTTATGCAGTGACAATGAAAAGGCACTGACTTCAACCATGGGGCATATTTTGTCAAAGGCAAGACTGAAGTTATTTCGCTAACTTTTTGCCAGTTATTTAGTCTTTTCATGCGGGAGATAGGTAGCTAGCAAGCCAGCTAGCTAATAGAACATATCTTTGTTTTTGTATTTAGGAGATGGCCAGCTAAATACTGAGAGATTATCTGTGTTAATTGACTGCCAGTACACAGCTGGACACCGGACATAGCTGGTCCAACGGAAACCCCACTTTACAATTTCTTTGGAATGGTATCATAGTGTATATGTACTGGGCAAACAGTGGATGTCACAAGAAGTTATGAACAGTATGATGGACCTTTGGTACCTCTGAAGTGCTAGGCTAGTCACCGCATTGCATGGCTCCACAATTCTTCAGCATATTATTTAGATATCCAGATTTTTTCTGAGTTCTTAAAACATGTTTTGAGGTGGTGCTGTCTTGGGATAATGTTATTACTATAAAACATATTGAAACTGTACAGTATAGTGATGAGGGTTTATATTGTTAATTCCTTAGCCCAGGAAAACAATATCATCCGTCAAAGCAGATTAGCAAGCCAATAGCTCTACCAGAAGGAGTGGGACCGGTGTGGAGAGCCTGTGTCTATGTAGGGAATTTTCCAGTGGGACAAGCCACCAGTATTTTTCTTCTCTCAGGCAAAAAGCAAAACAAACAGAGGGGAAATAAAATGAATGATGTATTAGGTGTAGGATGGGATTCGACATTCCATTTGTGGTATATCTGATTGGCCCAGATTTGTTGAGTAACTGTTCACTTCTCTTATTGGTCCACACTGGGATTAATGCAACTGGGTAACTGTCCAGTTCTGTTATTGGTCTACACTAGGAGCAATTCAACAGTATAACTGTCCAGTTCTCTTATTGGTCCACATCAGGAACAATATAACAGACATGGAAACAATTGAATGGAGCATTTGACTCCAATGAACTGGCCGCAGTCTGGGTTTATTTTCAGTATGAGAAAAAAAAGGAATTCACATAATTATTTACATAACGTTTGGGATTACATAGCACATATACATACATGGAGAGAGGGTGGTGGACTGAAATAAAAGGGAACTTGACCAGCCTTTAATTAGTTTTACAATCCATTTGTCTACATTATTTCTTTAGCATAATTAAAATACAACTAACTACACAAAGAGAATACTTATCAGCAGACTTCTTGAAATGTTGTCTTCCAGCAAAACTAAATTCTATAATTAAGGTTAGCCCATTTGAAGATGCATTCTGACATAATAGATTAGCAGAAGCCACAAACCATGAAAAGAAAAGCCTACTGAAAAGACTGGGGATGCCCATTAATACTCTTTATGAGCCGAATAAAGGAATGATGAGGGCTGGGGGAAATTCATGCAATTTCAGTGAACAGGTCTTTCAGCCACCATAAGCCCAATGTTGTCACAGGTCTGTCCATAAGCATGATTTATATCTTCATGCTAGCCAATACACTGGCCTTCAAAATACTAGGGTGGGTGCAGTATTATTTACTGATGCAACTATTTAGCACAAAACACTTTGTTTTAAGCATTAATTTTTCAAATCAGTAATGTATTTTTCGGTCAAACCGTCTTTCTCACTGCAATGTGTTCCCAACTACCTGACCAGCTACACTATCTAGGTGTCGTTGCGTAGACTATAGTTCCCATACTTGGTGGCCTGTTCCAGGCTGATGCTCCTTGAAAAAACACCTTGGTTATCCCTTGAAAAAGACTGAGAATGGTGAAGGTTCACCAACTCTAATCTCCACTCAGTAAATCAATTGTTACGGTAGAAGACTAGAGGTTTTTATTCTAGACGTGTATATCATCATTTCCTAGTAACACACCAATAATTTAAGATGGCCTTCCAAATGTAATGTCTGTTGCCATCATATTACAACATCATAATTAATATTTCATTCATAGACCAACTAAATATCCTATGTTTATCCATGTGTTTTTAGGTTTTGAATGAAAAAGTAAACTGGTCATTTCCTAATTTGCTCAGATGGAATTCTGCTTTGCGATTTATAATCCAAAACACAGGTTTCATTGTGGGAAGTTATTTTTGCTGAAACATGTAGCAATGTTTAATTCATTGACACAAAACATAAGCTATAAACAAAGCACCCACTTTCATGTTATGGTCATTGTTTTATTGCTTGAGCTAAAAGCAGTACTGGTCATAATCAAAGCCTTACCTCCAAAAGGGCACTTTAAAAGGTGTAAGGTACAATACCTCCAGGAAGGCACCTTCAAAAATCTAAGATATATACCTCCAGGAGGCCAGCTTCAAACATGTAGGATACAATACCTCACAAGATAACAGCTCGAGTAGACATCGATACCTTTTGGAAAATATAGAGTAAGACTTTCTAGCTTATCTTACCTCTCTTTTCTTCATGTATTTGTCCTCTGCCCCTCACCTGATGCTTTCTCTCTCTATATATACCATAACACCTAATATTTTATTATTTTGCTCCCACACTTTTCAATCTGCTTTGGCTTTTATTCTAGAAAACAGATATTTTACAAGTCTGTAGGGAGATTAGAACCACATGCAGTGGGGTGTTCCATCTAAACTGGCAGTGTGATCTCTTCTGTGGAATGTGGAAGAAGGAACCAACAGCCTGACGTAAGACACTGGAGTAAGAGGTGAAGAGGAGAGAGTGTCAATGGCCAGCAGAGAGAGGAACAGAAGGCGAGAGTCCTTTTACACTGTGAGAAATGTACAAATAAGGAAAGGTTTAATTCCCAGAATGGTCAGTCCTACGATTTGAAACCATAACAAATAAGGAAACATTTCAATACGTAATGGGTAAAAAAAAACAATAAGACCATGTTTTGAAGCCAAAAATGGGATAATATAACACCCAAACATAACAATATTAGACAAACAATCCTCAACAAAATTAAGAGAACACTTGAATCCCACATTGAGTCTCGATAAAGGAAATGTATTAAAGATCAACATCTTCACTGTACATTGTGTAATTTGTTGAGAAAAAAATTATGTAACAACGATCATTGGAAACCAAAATCCCCAACCGATAGAGGGCAGGTTCCAAACTAACATGGAAAATCGAAGTAAACAATTGAAATTACAAGCTGTTCCAAATTCATTGAATTTCATCACGGCATCTCATAATGTGACTCAGTAGTGTGTAGGTCGCCCCATGTGTCTGAATGTACTTTTGACAAGGTCTGGACATGCTCCTGATGAGACAATGGATGGTGTTCTGGGGACGTTCCTACCAGACCGGGATCAGGGCATCAGTGAGCTCCCGGACAGTCGGGCATTACTTGGTGGCATTGGATGCACCAACACATAACGTCCAAGATGTTCCCAATTGGATTCAGGTCTGGAGAACATCTGCTCAGTGTGAACATGCTCTCACCATGAAGAGAACAGGGCGCGAATGGCGGACCTGCCAATTTTTGGGTTCTCTGGCGAATGCATGTACACCTGTAGCCCGCTGGACTGCAGTGCTTTTCGTGTAATGAACCGTCTCCTGGTATCTCCTCAATGCTCTTGAGACTGTATACTGAGTCTCGCTGCTGCCTCTGCAGTGCACGTGTCGTATGTTGTTTGGCACACAAACAAAATATACAAAAATTACATTTCAAAACATACAAATCAAAGACATACAATTCAACACGAACAATCACAGACAACTTCATATTGATCCTCCATTAGAGGTTTTAAATGTGCAAGGGACACCACAATGTTTAATTTGAGTTTGGACTGTCAAAATAACTGAAAGCAGTCCTACCCAACTCTGAGGAGACATGTTTGTCTTTGGTCTCACGTAGAGTCTTTGGTCTCACGTATAGAAGCATGTGTACTGCTTCTATGGTTTTCAATACTATTGTTGAGGATGCTGAGAATATTAACAAGATTCCCTCAGCTATTATTATTATTATCAACACTGTTGCCATTGGTCCAACGACCGTTATTATCCGATCATTAGACAAAATGTTACATGACATTCACCGTCAGTGGAGTTCAAAGTTCACGAGAGAGAATGAGAAGAGAGGAATATAAAGAGAAAGTGAGAGGGGGAGAGAGAGAATGTACATGGACCACTCACTGTCACACTGTTACTACACAGCCACCCAGGGAGTGTGTCGGTGTGTCACGCTCCCCTGTGGCACGTTGCCAGACTCATCATTAATCAGGAATGTGCGGCTCCTGTTCCCCCCCTTATAGCAGATCCCACTGTGACAAAGGAGTGTCACTGCAGGGCGGAGGATGGCACACCCACACCACGACCGTCTCACAGACCAACAACCCCCGGGTCCCGTTTTCAACCGTTCCGTTCCTCATCATCCAGCAGCGCTCCTCCCCCCCGTATCTCTCTCCCCCTCTGTCACTTCTGACAAGCTCTCCCCCTACAGCCAGCTCGGCCCCCATGCCTGGGAAGTGCTGACTGGAAGCCCCGCCGTCCATTCGTCCCCCTGACAAATGACTTTGTGTGGTGTTGTATGGGAGCGGGCGCGGCGCGGGGGGGTGCTCAGCAAACCACCACTGACCCTGCCCGGGGGACTGAGCCTGGCTAACAGGGGTGTGGAGACCGAGACGCCCCCCCTGCTCCTCCAGCCCAAACCCCTGTCACCTTGTGTCACAGCAGCGAAACCCGCTGTCGCTCAGCACCTGTTCCCCGGCGAGGGAGCGCACTTCCCCGCGTCACTCACCTGTTAGCGGAAGGTTATCCGGGACGGCAGAGGATCGGCTGGGCGAAAGGCTCTGTGGAAACAAGACAGGACAGGAGTCATCTCCCGGTGAAGGCCCTTTTCTTCCTGTCCTGTTTTCCCCCCCTTCCTCCCACCTGCAGCCGGAGTCCATTTTAAAACACGATGGTGTGAGGAAGACAGAGATGGGATGGAGGGAGGGGCACAATCAAAAGACTTCAATGTTTGCCTGTCTTTTTCTTTCTTCCTGTACCCCCCCCACACTTCCCCCCTCCCACCCCGACATCTCTTCGTCATCCTCCCCCATATGTTGTTGCTTTGGCTCCTTTCTCTTTTTGTCTGACTCCGTGTCTGAGCGGAATACTGATGTCAGGGTTTGAGAGCTGCAATTGGACAAAAGAAAATGACTTTCTGGCCTTTTTTCCCCGCTGCACTTGGTGCTGCCAACTCCCACTGGGCTGTGGGCCGTTGAAATAAAACTGGCCCAATTAACAGAGCGGGCGGCTCAGGGGGCGGCCAGCACAACCCAGAAACAAATAGCTTGCGTTTCTGCCCTTTATAAGGCCTAGCTACAGGGGAAGCTGTGGGGGCTGGAGAGATGACAAGTTCATTCAGACAAGCCGGAGAAAAACAGAAACAAGTACGGCCCTAAGATGAAGGCTGCAGCGGCTTAGGGAGATCTCAGAGCACAGATTTAATGTCACTTAGCCAGACAGCTAACGACAGTGTGAGAAAAGCTACAGAAAAACAGGAAAAGAGCGAGAGAAAAATAGAGATGAAAATGTGACTGTCAATCACCCTAAGTGTGGCCTGTAATACATGTTGAACAGCCTTTCGTTGAGCTGCCAGTCTGTGGGTCCAGAATGCATTAGGAGGGAATGGGGGTCTTGGGAGGGAGGAAGAGGAGGGTGGATATAGAGGCCGATGCAGAGTTAGTTTCCAAACTGTTTCAGATTCTTTCTATTTTTCCACATACTTATTTTGTGGTACATCATATAGTTTCTAATTCAGTAGTTCCCGTTAGAAACAGTACATTGAAATCACCTGCTTGTGGATGTCACGGTTCAAAGGCAGGACACGAGGCGCAGAGCGGGTTGAGGGAAACATCCTTTTAATTGTTCCTTTTTAAACACTCAAAAGCAAAAAACAACAAAAGGCGCCACAAACCAAGAACTGAGGCAACACAACAATGATCCCCAACTAAGATAAATAATGGTAACTAAAATAGGGTCCCCAATTAGAGGCAACAATGTACAGCAAAACCAGCAGCAAGGAGATGCCTAGAGGCAGATCCTGACTATGACCCCCAAAGGCCCTTAGCCAGGACCTGACAGTGGACAAGCGCACATCGATAAATAACTACTGTGGAAAGCCAACTGCTTATCGCTGTGTACTTGACCTGAGTAAAAGACAAACTGACTTACAGGAGTAATTCAACAAATTTCACGTGGCTCAAGATGTGGAAGAGGGAAAAAAAAGAGGTTGGATTTACATAATGTTTATCTATTGTCTGAAAGAAAATTTGAATTCCAAGCAATTGTTTTTAGACACAAAATATTTATTGTTCCATCATTATGTGATAATTATGGATAGGATTCTTTCTAAATGCAATCTGTTACAGGTACAAATTGTTGATCTAAAATCTAAAACTGTGAATTTATACCTGGATTACCAACATTTTGTAACGTAAATGGATTACTTTCGATTCCTTTTAGATTATTTTAAGCGACAGGAAAAGAAATAAAGTATCATGTAGTTTTTCACAGCATATAGTTTTTCACAGGCATTTATATATAAACTATATATATATATATATATATATATATATACATATATATATATATATATATATATATACACACATATAAATAATCACAAACATAATTGATTCACTAGTAGTGTGATTTACATTAGCATATAACAACGTGTGTAGATGCATCAATGGGCATATGGACACACTCCCAACACAGATAGATACCATACAAGGTAGTGAACCAATATGAAAATAATTAAACCTCTGAGTCCTGTTATTGTTTGATCCAAGTGCGCTCACATTTCAATGCAAATGCTTATTATTTTTCAGCACAATGAAACTGCGTAGTTATTGAATGTGAAGCACAAACTATGTTTTTAAAACAATGAATTGTTGTGTCATAATAATGTTCACTTATGTCTTATGTTTCTGATTCAGACATAAGATGTTGCATGTTAGTTCAACCATTTATTGGATATAAGCACAACAGCTGCATTACATGTTTTGGTGTCAGGTCCTGCTCCTGTGGGGTAACTCACTGCCATCACTTGATCATAAATACAATACTACTGAAAAAGACATCTTAATATGATAAATATATTTTTTTTTTTATAGGCAAGTACTGATCACCCCTTGAAAACAAAACACAGGACCAAACAGGTGGAGGCTTCAGATTCCAGTCAGCCTGAAATCTGATATCATGATAGGAGCGATCCCCAATGTCACCTGGTATGTCATTGACCAATGGCCACTCAGATTTCCTGTTTGAACTGGCTATGCTAGTTTCTACCTTTTCCCATAGATTCCTCTTCCTCGCTGCAGAAAGTGGACCAATGACAGGCTACAAGACAGGGTACATGGCAGAAACCCACCAATGGAGACAACACTAATAACGGATAACCAGAGGTGCTTTCCCTCCACCCACTGGCCCATACACACCCACCCTCACTCCCACCCTCACCACAATTGACGGGGGTTCTGGATTAGGGATAGGATCATTTTCCCAGTGGAGTCCTATGCCCTGCTCTAAAGCTCTAAATTACTAGTGAACTTGGTGGCATTTCTGAAACAGTCTTAGGCTTATTGTGTTCTCATTCTTGTTACATCACAGACATCTTTAATCGCATTACATCACAAGCTTCTTTAATCACATTACATCACAGGCTTCTTTAATCACATTACATCACAGGCCCCTTTAATCAGCGAATGCGCGGAACAGCAATTGTCTCTTGGTTCACATCACTACACAGAATGACCAATTCATTTTCTCCCAGTGCACCTCCCACGATCCTGAAAATGAACACAATGTAACAGTGATTCATTTGTACTGGGGAATAGACAGGCCTTGATTTAGAAATAGAAGCAGGGCCAATACAGACATTCAGCTACCAGTATTTCTTAAATCTGTTCCCTTGAGGGCATGTTATTTGTGATGTTACTCCACTGGTGAGGCCACGGGTGAACTGGTGAACTCATTCAACTCTGTGCTTCCCGGAAGAGACACTTTCCTCCACCGCCAGCCCCAAGTGACAGCCAGTCAATGCATTAATTGTGCCTGTGGATCCAGCGATGAGAGGTGAAAGGAGTGACCGTAGTGGTTCTCCGGCCGGCAGACTCATGGGCTGGCTGTACCCTGGCGAATCCCTGGCTCCAGTAAGTGACCATGAGATCAGGGCTGCACAGTGCTGAATAATTGAGATGCTTTCAGAGGAGGGTAAGATGAGCTGATGGCCCTTCAGTAAGCGGGACCCTTCTGGTCTAGCGCTATTTAGACTCAACACAGACAGGAAGACCAGGCCCAGAACTAAAAGGGCAGGTCATTTCCAGGAGAGTTGAGGAAAGGGGGGCAACTCTGTCTGTTTTTGTGCCGTGCGGTAATGTAGGAAAGCCATTAGGCCTTGTGTCTGTACGCCACACATCTTCACATCAACAACAACAGGGAGCCATTGGCTCTTACCAACATTGACAGTATATTGGAAAAATATGGAAATCTGTGTCTCGGCTTGATAAGACACAGTGAAATCCGTCTGTTTCAGGGAGGAGAAAAAGCCACTAAGGGCTCAATTAATGTTCCAGTGGGCCAATGTTTCCTTGTGATGCTTAACACCCTGCAACCTGCAATTCACCCTGACAGCAAACAACAACAACAGTCAATGTGGCCATTAAACAGCAATAACAGAACCATAACAAAGAGAGAGACAGAGAAATAAAGACATAGAAATTAATTACCAAGCGCTACCACTACCAAGCACTACCACTACTACTACCAAGCGCTACTACTACCACACGCTACCAATACTGCTAACAAGCACTACCACAGCCAATACAAAGCGTCACCACAACCACTGTCAAGCACTACCACTACCGCTACCAGAGGCGCAAAAATGGGGTACCCAGCATATGCAGTGCATAGGGGCGCTGCAAGGGAAGCGCCCCTATTGATTGATTATTTCAACATGCATCATTACAGTGGTTGCTATTATTTCATTAATGGGGTTGTCCCCACTAATGTAAACTCACATATACATGATCATTTTATAATGTATTTTTTTTGTTATTATAACCACCCTAAATCCTCCTACAGTTATTGCACTACAGAGACATGACAGGTATAAACATTTTAATGATTCCAATTGCGCTGCTATTGTTTTGTGTAAGGTTTCGTTGCAAGGCTTAGGAAATATTCACGTTTTTGTGGCAAAAACATTGACCAATGGGTAGCTAGCCACACTGAATTCAGAAGTTTGCAAGAAATGCCAACTAGCAACAGTACTGTTTAGGCAGTGACAATGACATGGCACCTACTTCGACCATGGAACTTTTTCGGCAAAGGTAAGACTGAGGTTATTTGGCTACCTTTTTACTAGCAATTCAGTCTTATTTATGCGGGAGATAGTTTGGGACATTTAATGGGACATTTAGTTTTGTTTGTAATCAGGACATGACAGGTATTCAAATGTGAGTCTTGTTTTCCGATTGCGGTGCTATTGATTTGTGGGAGGTTTCATTGCAAGGTTTAGGAAATATTAATGTTTTTGTGGCAAAAACATAGCCACACTGAACGCTGGTTACCTAGCAACTTACGTTAGTCAAACTTTCCAGGATAAGCCCATGCAAATGACTGCCGGTTCTGAAGTTTGAAAATAATGCTAGCTAGCTACAATACTGTTTATGCAGTGACAATGAAATGGCAACTACTTTGACCATGGGACTTACTTCGTCAAAGATAAGGATAAAGTCATTTTGCCACCTTTTTGCCAGCATTCAGTCTTTATGCAGTCTTTTTTTATGTAGCTAGCTAGCTAAGGGGACATAGTTTTTTGTATTCAGGAGATGGCCAGTTAAGTACCTAGAAATTATCTGTGGAAACGTACTTCCAGTATACAGCTGGACACTGGATACAAACATTGAAAATGTTTTTGTCAGGCCAATAAAGCTTTGGAAATAGAATCAAATTAATAATTGAAACGTAAGAGAGATGAAAAGCTAGAAAAAGAGACACAGAGAGCCAGAAAATAAATAAATGTATACAGTAACACATAAGCTCTCTAACCCTCATCGACAAAAACAAAACCCTGTCAGCGTTGATCAACCCAGGCTGTTACATGAGTTCTAAATGTGCATGTTTGTAAGGCCTGGTTGTCTTAAAAAAAAAGCCTTCTTCATAACCCCTGCTCCCCACCTCTTGCTGGTATATAATATATATAACATACACATTTGGCCCTTATCCTCTGTGTTCCTCTAAAAGCACCCTCTACAGTCAGTAAGTGCTTCACCACTGCTGACAATCCTTCCACTATGGCTGTGGGCAGTTCAACAGGCAGAAAGAGAGAGTGGATTCCATTTCAAAAACCACAAATGTAACACAATCCAAATATTCTCCCAGTTACTGACCAAGGTGGACGGATTGCCTGATCAAGGTGAATTAATTACTCTACCCACAGCTAGTGTCGTCAAATCAGATCCAGTTGATTGGGTCGCATTGAACTTTCCTCCAGAGCTATTCTTCGTTTTTTTTCAAAGGTTGCAAGCAGGATTTGAAAAAAAGATTTGTAAACTCAATATTTAGTTTTTCATGATTGGCCTTTTACCTTCCCATTAATATGTTGATAAAGAAAATCTATGAGGCCAAGGTGACGTGAGGAGAAGGGAGCAGGAGAGGTGAGGAGATGCGGTGTAAAGAGAGGTGAGGTGCAGTGTGGAGGAGGTGAGGAGAGGAGAAGAGAGGAGGTGCGTGTGCAGACTCCCTGTCTGCCTTTACACACTCTGGCCATCTAAATCGATTCCAGGAGAGAGGCTGCTACCTTTTGGCGACACGACTTTAATTCCATCTGCGATACCACCCTGTCTTCATCCCTCTATCCCCACTGCTCGAAAATTGATTTCAGAAGCCTTTCTTGCACCCAATTAGGCTGTGCTGGACCGATCCTAGAGAGCCAACATAGTAGAGTCAATGATCATCTATCGCTCTTTCTTTCCCTCTTCTCTTTCTGTCTTACTATCCATCCGTTGACAGCAGCCGACCATGGTCTGGCATTAATGTGCATCACCCTCAATCAGCCTGGCTGCCAGCAGTGCTGGATAAAACAGTGTACGCCGGAATATTACAACAGGCTAGTCAGGCTGGGGGAAACCTCACTTCAAAAATCCTAATTATTGTATTCACAGATGAGCATGATTCTTGGAATTCAGAAAGGCCGTTTCCAGACCCCCAACACACACACAGAGAAAGCCAGAGAGGGTGTGTGAACAAGGAGACATTTGTTTTTCAGCTAAGGGTCAGTCCTGTCAATGGCCATCGTGCACAATAAGCCCTGGTGGCTATGAAACATGAAGCTCCTGCAACGGGATTGCTTTTCTCTTTTCCCCTTGTGCTTTACGGAAGAACCCTGTGGTCCTGTTTGTTGCAGAAGGACCCCATGGTCCCTAGAACCGCTCTGGCCAGGGCACCAGCCTTAGTGGTGTCAGCCGCGGATCCACTGGAGACCTCCGCTTCTGTCTTTTTTTTGTACTGTAGTGATCAATGTTATATGTCCTGCCAGGGAGACTGCCAGTTTAATATTCCACACGTTCTTGCCACCTCACGCCCTGCTCCATCCCTCTCTACACGTCTTTACTTCGCCCTATTACTTTATTGAAGTGGGTTTTACCGAGACCAAGCACATAAATCAACGTTACAGTAAAGGTGTCAGTTTCAGCCAGCCAACTGCAGTCCCTGATCACACAAATACATGTTTTCGGTTTCACAGCACTCTGTCTATGTCAGGGTCTGATTAAAAATAAATCCCAGAAACGTTGCCCGGTCCTGAGTAATGAGGGGTCCCTGCGTCCTGTCTGCATGGCTGCTCCGCCCTGACCAGGGGAGAGTACTATTAACTGAGTCCCGGGCCCACGTCTTGGGCTTCGTCATCTCAGGACATGGCTAACTCCACATCCTCCCTCTGTCTTGTTGGCCTCTGCGCTGCTGGGGCCTGTGATTCCTGTTGATTGGTCAGACAAATGAATACCGCTGAGATGCATTGGTGTACAATGGCCCAATCAATGACAGCCTAATTAAAACCATTTTATCATGGTAAGCTCCAGAATGTAACCTTGATTCATTTATCAATCTGCCTAAATAGAGTTGGCAGTTCTATGCTGATGAATTGGTTTTGTAAAAGACAGTTTGTAAGGATATTGAATAAGATAAAAAAACAAGAGGCAGGAGGAAATAAAAGTGAGATAACAGCTCTGCAGATATCATCACTTGGCCTGGTTCTCCTATCTAAAACCTTGATTCCAGGGGCTGAGAAACGCCCAAACCATTTAAAGACTCCAGACACCAAAACACAACTTCCACTTATCTCATAAGCTGCATGTTGTCTGTCAGTTATCAGCCAAGCCATCTCCTTATATAGCCAGTCTGTTATCTATACCATACATCTCCATGTTTAGCCATATGTCTGTTATATATTTGATGCATCTCCATATATAGCCATCTGTCTGTTATCTATTTGATGCATCTCCATATATAGCCATCTGTCTGTTATCTATTTGATGCATCTCCATATATAGCCATCTGTCTGTTATCTATTTGATGCATCTCCATATATAGCGATCTGTCTGTTATCTATTTGATGCATCTCCATATATAGCGATCTGTCTGTTATCTATTTGATGCATCTCCATATATAGCCATCTGTCTGTTATCTATTTGATGCATCTCCATATATAGCCATCTGTCTGTTATCTATTGGATGCATCTCCATATATAGCCATCTGTCTGTTATCTTTACCTTTTTATATCCAAATATGCTCACTGAGGTGAACCAGTCACAAAATGTCTAAGCGGTGATGCTAATTGGTCTAGCTTGTTGAAATACAATACGAAAAACTTGAAGATCATCACTGATGATCTGTAAGGATTGGCTGTTTGCTGTCAAAACATATAAATTCTAGCACTTGCTTGCAAAATGTATTTTTTTATGTTTGTGCTGAACTAGTTAACAGTATCCATTTTGTGTCATAATATATTATCTAACTGTCCACCGGTGCACAAAACACCTTAACTAGATGTAAAATTACAACATAAGATATACTCATACATCATATTTCTTTTAAAGATATTGTTTTACATTTTGGTTATTACACACTTTTTTCAGAAGGAGCTATTACAACACAGTAATAAAACTGCAATTCCTGAATCTGCAATGTGTTTGAATGTAGTTCTCTACCAGTTGTAACATGGTAAATAATGGCATGGCATTTGATTGTAATTTGAAATGAAAGGGCAGACAGACAATATGGAAGGGATGCGTGAATGTCTGGTTCCAACAGCACGCAGAGCCCAGCATGCTGCACTCATACCTCCAGCATAGACAACCCAAATGGTTAACTGACCTTTAAATAAAAAATACATAAGATGCTGCCACGTTTTCCATCATTTATTAAAGTTTAGCATGACAACTCCTGTTGAGCTCATTGTGTGTTGGGAGGGGGGGGGGGTATGTGTGAATGAAGGAATGTGTATGTAGAACAAAGCTAGCTTACAGTTTTCCTGTTGTTTTTCTTTTAGGTATTTATTTGCTTTTTTTTACTTCATGAATAATAAATTTTAGAGACCAAGAGAAGAGACAGGGGAAAACAGGGAGAGAGAAAAAGAGAGGAGGGGAGAGACACAGAAAGACTGGAGAGAGATAGACATAACGAGAGACTTGAGAGAGATACAGACATAACAAGAGACTAGAGATGTAGACATAATGAGAGACTGGAGAGAGATACAGTCATAACAAGAGACTGGAGAGAGATTCAGACACAACGAGAGACTGGAGAGTGATAGAGACATAACAAGAGACTGGAGAGTGATAGAGACATAAAGAGAGACTGGAGAGTGATAGAGACATAACAAGAGACTGGAGAGTGATAGAGACATAAAGAGAGACTGGAGAGAGATAGAACACATAACGAGAGACTGGTGAGAGTTAGAAACATAATTAGAGGTAGAGACAGAGAGACTGGAGAGAGATAGAGACATCATAAGAGACTGGTGAGAGATTATTAATAGAGATAATAAAGATATTATGTTGACATAATAGAGATAGAACACATAACGAGAGACTGGAGAGAGATAGAACACATAACGAGAGACTGGTGAGAGTTAGAAACTTAATTAGAGGTAGAGACATAACGAGAGAATACTGGGAGATTGAGACCTTGTTAACATAACCTCTACTGCTGTCTTTACTTTACCTTGTCTTTCCCACTTGTCTTTCCCAACTATTTACACGTTTTTATATCACTGAACACTGACCAACATATTTACAATGTTGTGTAATGGCTCATTAAAACTGTACATTTGTTCATTTGGTTTTTATTATTATTATTTTCTATTAACTTTGGCAATGTAAACAAGCTTTCCTATGAAACATAAAGCATTTAACATTGGAATTGAGAGACAGGGATAGTGGGAAAGGAGAGACAGAGAGATAAGAGAGACAGGAGGAGGTGAAGGAGGTTGAGTAGTGGAGGGTAGAGGATCTCAGTGGAGCATGAAATGAAGGGCTTTACCTGGTGGCAGATAAAAGGGGGCTGAGTCTCTCACAAACACAGTGGCATGGACAGGTCTCTATCCTTGGCCTCCCACCCCTAACACAACCCATTCCCTCTTAATTAACATTCTACCCCCACATCAACCTCCATCCTCTCTCTTTTCTCTCACACTGTAATTGTCTTTTTCTACATTCTTTCTTCATAATGTCTCTAAAGTTCTTTCATAAGGCCTTATGTTTTATCTCTTCCAGCCACAAAGCTACTTTTCTAGAAAAAAGGTTTTAGAAAACCTTATTTGGTTGCAGATAGAACTTATTTTGTGTTCAGAGCAGAACCATTTCCAACGGGTATTATACCTTCACCAAAAGTAATTATCCTTTTTTTAACAAACCAACATGTACTTGAGGAGAGCAGAGTAAGGTCTGGCTGAATTGCAGTATGGAGTGTCAGAGTATAATGATTCTCAATTACTGTCAGGGGTTTTTACAGAGAGAACAACAGACTAACAGGAAGAGCCAGAGAGAGATAGAAAGACATATTTCCATCTGATCATGAACAAACTATGTTAAACGATCATCTTTGTCAGGCAATAACAATAGCAAGATATGTCAATTGTTGCCATGAAAAAAGGACAAGCACAAACAACATTGTCAGCATAATCACTATTCATTTATTTGTATTCATTATTACTCTAAAATATGGGCCCATTTTATAGTACAAACAAAATCTGAAATGTCTTTGTCCCTTCTAAAATAAAGGAGGTGGTTAAGGAGGTAGTGTTAGGCAGGTGGTAGTTTGTGGTGGGTTTAGGGTGATTGTTGTGGAGGTGGTGTTAGTAGAGGTGGTGATAGGGTGGTGGTAGTAGAGGTGGTGTTGATGTTAGGGTGGTGGTAGTAGTGGAGGTGTTGATGATAGGGTGGTGGTAGTAGAGGTGGTGCTAAGATGGGGTGATGAAAGTGTGGTGAATATGTTAGGGTGGCGTTGATAGGGGTGGTGGTAGTAGAGGTGGTGTAAGGTGGTGATTAGGGTGTTGGAGATGTTATTGGTAGTGGCGGTGATTTTTTGAGGGGGGGGGGGGGATGTTAGGATGGGGATGGGGTCGTTTTAGTTCCAGAACAACATAGACATCACAGCAACTCCCAAAGAGAAAAAAACCCCATTATGGCCTGATTCTTGGTGTGACAGAGAAAATGTTGACATTTGAAAAAAGGGTGTACTTTCAAAAGTATACTGAAAATGTGTTTCTAAATGATCCATTTTATGTCTATATTACAAGTAGAATGAAGGACTAACACAGTTTGAGAGAGAGCCGCATATTACAAACATATCATGAACATTGGCACTGGTGTCAAGAGTGGTTGGAATGAGTTCTGAGAAAAGGCCTGTTTCTCTGAAAAGCTCTTTGTCACACCTCCTGTTGTGGTGGCAGCATCCTTCTAAACACCCTGAGTTACATGTGCACTCTCAACCCAGAGAACATCTCCCTCAATGGTCCAGAACAGCCGCAGAACCGCTACAAAAGTAGCATGGCTTGTACACAAGCCATCACACAATGAAACAATAGTGTGTAAACCAACGCACAGCATTTGCACAATAATGGTCGCACACATGCAAACACATACTAACAGAAACACACATGTACTTATGAAACCCTGCACAAGGAAATGGAAAGAAGCCTGGCTTTCAAAACCTGTGGGGATCAGCAGTGGCTGTGGGTAAAGGCTGGCCTTCACACTGTGCCTTTCAAAAGACGTCCAGAGAAAGGAAAGGCAGCCCTCATCCCCTCCACACTGTTTGCCACGAACAATGTTAAAGTGCTTTCCGGTACAAATCCAGGAAGGCACCTCCTTTCAGGCTTCAAATCTGGATCAAGCCCCCTCTGTTCCGCTTCGCCTCTCCCTCATCGCCAGGAGTTGTCTTATGCAAACTCCTCCAAGTCATGTCTTTTGAAATGGTGCGAGTCATTTTATCTGATCTGCTCTAAGTGTTCTTAGCTAAACTGCTCAAAAGTATTTTTAAATGTACTGCTCTAAGTGTTCTTAGCTGAACTGCTACATTAAAGAAAAAACAAAAACAAAATCAACTGAATTTCTTTGAGGCATTCAAACCAGTGAATGTTGGTGCTGTGAAGCAGTGCTGGTGAAGATAGGTGTGACATGGCTGTTGTTAGTGTTCTGCTGCCTTGCACTGTGTAGCGTCTATCACTGTAGGCCGGTTAGGCGAGATTCACCTCTTGCCTGGAAACGTTGTGTATAACGTGAATGTCACACTTGTGGTCTACTGAGCAGACTTCCACTTACCCCAGCCTCCGCCTAGAGAACAATGTTCACAGAATTCACACAAGAAGTGCACTTTAACTGCCATAATACACATACACAGGCCTGACACCACAGTAGCCAGCAGAAGACCAGGGTCAGTAGACCCTCTAAAATGTAACTTACTAAGAACTCTACTGCTCTGGCAGACCCAGACAGACAGACTGACTGATACAGACAGACTGACTGATACAGACAGACTGACTGATACAGACAGACTGACTGATACAGACAGACTGACTCATACAGACAGACTGACTGATACAGACACATATACGGATGGACACCAACAGACCGACATTTGCTCTACTGTCCATAAGTATGTAGGACATTATAATGACTGCCAACCTTCTTTCTATTTAATGAATGCTGTTTCTAGAAGGATCTTTCACACACATTGTCCGGGTGGATATTCAGAGATGTTCAGAGGAGCGAACAGTGCAGAGAAGGATACTGCAGGTTAGCACTTGAAGAACACAGACACTATTTCACAGCTCTTCTAGACTTGTGGCCACGGGGCAGAGAGGGAGGGGCCTGGTGACTAGAGTGACAGACAGGGTCAGAGTGCAGATATAAACAGGGTCAAGACCCTACAGAGCACACAACATCGCTACATCCACAGCATCAACATGGGTCAGACATGTACAGCCTTTTGGTTTAAAAAAGAATGCGGTAAAAGGCAACAAAGCTGAAGCCCCAGGTGTTCTCCTTCTACTACTCCATTACCATGTCTCCCTCAGTTCCACAGAGCCGCCATGGCCGAGAGTCAGAGTGTTTCACTCTTTCCACAACCCACACACAAACACACACACACGTCCCTGTAGGGAGCAGGCCTTAACATGAATATTTCATCTAGCAGGTCTCAGGGAGAAAGTGTGTCTGGGAAGGGACTGTTGGACTGTTGGAGACCTAGGGTTGAGGAGAGGGAAGGAATTGTAGAGAGGGAAGGTGGAACCAGGGAACGACCTGCTGGTTAACTGAAAGGAGGGGCCTACAAGTAGCCAGAGAAGAATGGCCAACGGGGACAGAGGGGAGTGGCCTATATAAGGGCAGAGGGTAGAGGTGTGCAGGTAGACAGAGGGGAGTGGCCTATATAAAGGCAGAGGGTAGAGGCCTACAGGTAGACAGGAGTGAGGGGCCTACAGGTAGACAGGAGTGAGGGGCCTACAGGTAGACAGGAGTGAGGGGCCTACAGGTAGACAGGAGTGAGGGGCCTACAGGTAGACATGGGAGAGGGGCCTACAGGTAGACATGGGAGAGGGGCCTACAGGGGAGAGAGGAAATGGGTCTACAGGTAGACAGGAGTGAGGGGCCTACAGGTAGACAGGAGTGAGGGGCCTACAGGTAGACAGGAGTGAGGGGCCTACAGGTAGACAGGATTGAGGGGCCTACAGGTAGACAGGGGAGAGGGGCCGAGAGGGGAGAGGTGCCTACAGGTAGACAGAGGGGAGGGGCCCTAAACTCTGCCTCTCCATAATTGTAATGGCTGCCACTTTTACAACCCACTCCCTGTTGTCTTGCTCTGCTGTGAAGCCTCATGAAATATTCACTGTACTTTCCTTCAGCGGTTCCCTCTACACACCAGTGCACTAAGACCTCTGTCTGGCCATGCTGTGGCCATGCTGTGTCTGAGTAACATTTGTGTGTTAGTGTGTGTGCTCTTGGGTCTATGCATGTGTTTTGCAGTTAGCATGTGTGTGGATTCTAGCAGTTGTTGTTGAGGTTTCACATTCACAATCATTTGGAGAGGAAAGTAAATGTCCTTGGAAGTGAATGTCTTTGGGAGTAAATGTCTGTGGGAGTGAATGTCTGTGGGAGTGAATGTCTGTGGGAGTGAATCTCTGTGTCAGTTCATCTCTGTGTCAGTGAATGTCTGTTGGTGTGAATGTCTGTGGGAGTGAATGTCTGTGGGAGTAAATCTCTGTGTCAGTTAATCTCTGTGTCAGTTAATCTCTGTGTCAGTGAATGTCTGTGGGAGTGAATGTCTGTGGGAGTGAATGTCTGTGGGAGTAAATGTCTGTGGGAGTAAATGTCTGTGGGAGTAAATGTCTGTGGGAGTGAATGTCTGTGGAAGTAAATGTCTGTGGGAGTGAATGTCGGTTGGAGTGAATGTCTGTGGGAGTGAATGTCTGTAGGAGTGGCATCACATCTATCCAGAGAAAATATTTTGCGGATCAAGCAGCATAATAATGTAACACTACAAAGTCATTACAGGACAAATCTGTGGCAAAACGATTGTCTTCAAATTCAGATCAGTAGGCATAAGGCTTGCAAAACTGTCTGGCAACCAGGCAAATACATCTCTGCTTGTATTGGTACGTGTGTGTGTGTGCAGTAAGTGAGTGAGTGAGTGGGCGTATCTATACAGTACCAGACAACCGTTTGGACACACATATTGTGATGGGTGAGGTACACTTTTGACTGGAACTGTATATATAGGGGATCAGCCTGAGGGAATACTGGCAAGGAACAATTTACCTCTGTGTTTGTTACCACCAGCTTTTATTACCTGCTGTCCTGTCTATACCCTATGGTTAGCACCTTAAGGTTAGGTACCCACCATTA
>JACXGK010007892.1:0-23966 GCA_016801125.1 Novumbra hubbsi
GACCCAGTAGGGAGCATGACCCAGAAGGGAGCATGACCCAGATGGGAGCATGACCCAGATGGGAGCATGACCCAGTAGGGAGCATGACCCAGTAGGGAGCATGACCCAGATGGGAGCATGACCCAGATGGGAGCATGACCCAGTAGGGAGCATGACCCAGATGGGAGCATGACCCAGATGGGAGCATGACCCAGTAGGGAGCATGACCCAGTAGGGAGCATGACCTAGATGGGAGCAGGACCCAGTAGGGAGCAGGACCCAGATGGGAGCAGGACCCAGTAGGGAGCAGGACCCAGTAGGGAGCAGGACCCAGATGGGAGCATGACCCAGATGGGAGCACTGCAGATTCAGGAGATTGTGAGGCGGGTCAAGGTCTGGAGGACAAGGTTCTGGGTCTCACTGAATTGAGAGTTTCTGCACATCATATTACAGGACTGGTGTTACTGAAGGAACCTCAGCTCTTTGGGCTTGCCAAGACAGGTGAGAGGAATTGGTGGAATGTTGGTGAGGTGCTATCCTCTTTCACTCCCCTCTCTCTATCTCTCTCCCTTTTCTCTCTCCTCTCTCTAACTCCTCTCTCTTTTGCTTTCAGCACATCTCTTTCTTTGCCTTCATGGTGCGTTCTTATCACTGAGTAGTTCGTCTTCACCTGTCTGGACACAGAAGTCACCCTGTTTATGCTAATACAGTATGTTTCTCCTGGTCTCATTTCCAGGACACACCAAAGGTCAAAACATTCCATATGTGGATAGCAGGTTAAATACTGAGCCCTGCTGTAACACCAATTTGATTTTGAACCGACTTCACATTTTGCCCTTTTAGGGTGAAAACTACTGTACAGTTAAACTACTGTAAAGTCTATTTTTGGAAGGTCCACTGTAAGGATATCTGTTGTCGTAAAGTGTACTCTAAAGATGTCTGTTGTCATAAAGTCAACTGTAAAGACATCTGTTGTCGTAAAGTTCACTGTAAAGATATTTGTTTTTGTAAAGTCCACTGAAAATCATCTGTGTTTGTAAAGTCCACTGTAAAGACATTTCCTTGACACAGAAGGTCCCTTGGCTTCCCTCAGTTATCAAGTTGTATGCTTGATAGTGGCACAACAATTCTTGTTTCACAATGACAATGTCAAATGTCTGAACAGGAAGTGTAAGGTTATCTCTATGTAGTTACACAACCGTTGCCATTTATTTAAACATGTAAGTGCTTAGTGGTCCGGGGAAACACATTTAGACTGCAGTTGTGGGTTTGCATGGAGACTGTGTCACCAAGATAACACAGTGTGCTTCGGTGTAGTTCTGTGCTGTGTGGTTCTGTATGGTTCTATACAGTGTGCTTTGCTGTGGTTCTGTGCTGTGTGGTTCAGTGCAGTACTCACCAAGCCCAGAGTTGTTCATGGCCTTGACAGACTTCTTGATCTTGTACAGAACTCCCCGGTCCAGGTCCAGGGACTAGAGGACCAGGCAGAGGCACAGACACATATATGTATCTCTATCTATAAATCACAGACATATATGTATCTCTCTCTGTAAATCACAGACATATATGTATCTCTATCTGTAAATCACAGACACATATATTTATCTCTCTCTGTAAATCACAGACATATATGTATCTCTCTCTGTAAATCACATACACATATGTATCTCTCTGTGTAAATCACAGACATATATGTTTCTCTCTCTGTAAATAAAATAGAAACTGTCTGATTTAGAACTCTGATGAGTTCTTGACACAAAGTAACTGCTACTGTTCTAGTTCTAACGGATCTCGGGGCTGTTTATTACACTGAGTATACGCTGCTAAGTGTTGTATCCAGGCACTCCTCGTGCATAAGAACATCTGAGGTGCACTGGATATACATATTATACATATTACACCCCCTGCTGCATTATTACTTAATTATTACCTAAGTTTAGTTATATAAGAAATAGGCAAACACATCTCTCTGCCCTCACACACACACACTCTCTCGCTCACACAATTACCCACTAACACACCAAAACACACAGAGTTCCCATTTCCCAGCCCAGCTATTAGTCACGTCGTGAATTTCCCAAGATCAGCGCTGTGACAAAGAGAATGTCCCGGCAGCCGTAAGCTCCGCCCATCATCATGTTAACGCAGTGCCAACACAGGCATGGCACGATGCCAGGGGAGCCGCCGTCTGTCTGCTGAACCCGCCCACCGACCATACAGGAGGCCACTCCGTGAGGTCCTAAATGACACCCGCTTCCCACTGCTTTTAGCCCAAACACATGCGGTAGTCAACATAGGGAAGGTGGTAGGGTGCTATTGAAGACACACAGTAGTCAGCTTAGGTCATTTACATTAGGCTAGGGGAGTAGCTTAGCTCATTTACATTAGTTTAGGGGAGTAGCTTAGCTCATTTACATTAGGCTAGGGGAGTAGCTTAGCTCATTTACATTAGGCTAGGGGAGTAGCTTAGCTCATTTACATTAGGCTAGGGGAGTAGTTTAGCTCATTTTCATTAGGCTAGAGGAGTATCTTACCTCATTAACATTAGGCTAGGGGAGTAGTTTAGCTCATTTACATTAGGCTAGAGGAGTATCTTACCTCATTAACATTAGGCTAGGGGAGTAGCTTAGCTCATTTACATTAGGCTAGAGGAGTATCTTACCTCATTAACATTAGGCTAGGGGAGTAGCTTAGCTCGTTTACATTAGGCTAGAGGAGTATCTTACCTCATTAACATTAGGCTAGGGGAGTAGCTTAGCTCATTTACATTAGGCTAGAGGAGTAGCATAGGTCATTTACATTAGGCTAGGGGAGTAGCTTAGCTCATTTACATTAGGTTAGGGGAGTATCTTAGCTCATTTACATTAGGCTCGAGGAGTAGCTTAGCTCATTTACATTAGGCTAGAGGAGTAGCTTAGCTCATTAACATTAGGCTAGGGGAGTAGCTTAGCTCATTTACATTAGGCAAGAAGAGTAGCTTACCTCATTTACATTAGGCTAGGGGAGTAGCTTAGCTCATTTACATTAGGCTAGAGGAGTAGCTTAGCTCATTAACATTATGTTAGATTAGACCAACATTTATGAACCAGAGATACACCCAATCTCCACACAGTGTGTTCCAGAACCCCTGCCCCCAGAGCCTCTACAGTGTGTTCCAGAACCCCTGCCCCCAGAGCCTCTACTTTGTGGTCCAGAACCCCTTCCCCCAGGGCCTCTACGGTGTGTTCCAGAACCCCTGCCCCCAGAGCCTCTACTTTGTGGTCCAGAACCCCTGCCCCCAGGGCCTCTACAGTGTGTTCCAGAACCCCTGCCCCCAGAGCCTTTACGGTGTGTTCCAGAACCCCTGCCCCCAGAGCCTCTACTTTGTGTTCCAGAACCCCTGCCCCCAGGGCCTCTACGGTGTGTTCCAGAACCCCTGCCCCCAGGGCCTCTACGGTGTGTTCCAGAACCCCTGCCCCCAGGGCCTCTACGGTGTGGTCCAGCTCTACGGTGGATGACTCTATTTGTAGTGGAGATCCTAGAAGGTGCTCATAAAGCTGTGCACGTAGCCCCCAGGCATCATGATGCTAGCCAGACTCTGAGTCACAACACAGCTGCAGTGCTTTGCCTGGAGCATAGAGGTGGAGTGAATAGAACAGCCCTTGGATGGGGAACTCCAGTTCTGTTCATTGTGTTTCTCTGGTCCGGAAGGCCCCAGCTGGTATTGTCTATGGGGCTGCTGTTTGGGTACAACAATGCACGGAAAAAGGTGAATACAACCCGATTCTAATGTCTTCTAACTTTTTTGTGCCGCTATCCAACCTGAAATGTGTTGGGCGTCTGTGTTTGGAATGTGACTGTAAGAAGCACAGAAAGTTCCTTATCACAGTCAAATATTTATGCTTAACAGCAATTCAAATTGGACATTTTGAAAAAGCCTACATTTAAAACTTGATTTCATGACTTTTGCTTGCATTGTCTATGCTAAGCATCTACAATCCATCAACCAGGTCAGTCCCATATGCTTGTCTGTATTCAAATGATTCAGCATGAGATGATCAGACCTGTGTTTTTTATTACGGCTGGGTTGACATATCATATCCTTGGTTGCTCTGGCAGACATTCTCTTGTAGCATTGTCATGACAGGTAAACACCTAAATGTCCTGACTTTTTCCACTCTTTCCACTATGATGGACGCATTGTAAGGCCCGCCCAGTAGGCCCTCCTCTTCCCCAGGTTAGCCAGGTAATGGAAACCACTTCAAGCATGTCGACTCAGGCCTTGTTCACATTACGCTACATTTCCCAGACATTATTTTCTTTATGTGCAGATATCGGTAGCTCCGGACGCCACTTTAGGAGGTAGCGTGCTCCACATTTTTGATAAAGTCCACAAAATCCAAGATAAATCTAGTGGCTTGTTCTCTCTCTCATAATGTAGCGGTTAGATAGGGTGTCTGTATGTGTGACCACTTACATGAAGGGTCCTTTTGGACACCATTAAACTACAAAAGAAAACACTTAAGTTCCCCCCAGTTTCCCATGATTCGGTGGACTGGCTGGCACCAAGCCAGCCCAGACAATGACACCTGAGAGCAGACAGACGAGCTGGGCAGGCAAGGACATGCTGGGACCGCGGTGGCTGGAAGAGCCATTCCTGCCAGGACAGGCCAGCGCTACACCCGCCCCAGGGACTCGCCAAGGCAACAGACATTCACATGTAGTCAGGCAGGCCGACCAGGTTGGAACTGGATTTTTGTTCGGATTAAATGTTGGAAAAATACAGGAACTTTCCCAAAATAACCAGGTCTTCCAGAAATGTTACTTTGAGGATTCAGGAAGGCCTAAGTCTCCCTGCAGGACGACACCCTTCCATCTCCAATCTGCCTAAACCTGACCATCTCATATTCTGACCAACCTGGCTTTATAGTCTTCCTCCAGCTTCCAACGGGTTCATCCTACCTCCTCCTTCACACAGTAACAGACAGCGGGAGTGTCACATCCTCCCTCCTGGGGTAACAGACAGCAGGAGTGTCACCTCTTCCCTCACAAAGTAACAGACAGCAGGAGTGTCACCTCCTCCCTCCCAAAATAATGGACAGCAAGAGAGTCACCTCCTCCCTCCTGGGGTAACAGACAGCAGGAGTGTCACCTCCTCCCTCCCAAAATAACAGACAGCAGGATTGTCACCTCCTCACTCCCAAAATAACGGACAGCAGGAATGACACCTCTTCCCAGAGTACCAGACAGCATGAGTGTCACCTCCTCCCTCACAAAGTGACAGATGGCTGGAGTGCCACCTCCTCCCTCCCGGAGTAACAGACCGCAGGACTGTCACCTCCTCCCTCCCTGAGCAACAGACAACTGGAGAGTCACTTCCTCGCTCCTGGAGTAACAGTTATGTTATGTTCCTCTGCATGATATGTACTGTACATACATTACAATAAGGAAGGATTAAGCAGAAATGTAAGAATCCTTCACCAAATGTGGATAACCTAGGGATTTCTGGGAATGTAATGCTCAGGTTGAGGTTCTATGTTTAGTACAAAGTCTCAGATGAGACGGTACCCAATGCATGTCTGTAATCTCATGTTCACTTTATCAGTTGTGAAACAGAGAAAGCTGTTGCAATACAACACTTCCTTGTTTTGAAAGATTCCCTTCCTAGTCACATCAATTCAGGTGGGCGTAAACATGGTACAAACTCCAGTAGATCCTCTCGTGTGTGCATTACAGGTTAGGTTAAGGAGTTAGGCTAGGTAAAGTTTAGGCATTCAAATTAGGTTACTGGGTTTAAGGTTAGAGTTTGAATACAGTTAGATAACATAGACTACATAACATAGACTACATGTTAGAGTAAATCTTACATTTAGGTTACGGAAAATTGTTTTTAAGTGCATTCAGCCTTCACACTGATAGCAATTCTGGCTAGGGTTAGGGTATTTGTGTGTGGGTTCCTAAATTTAACAAACACAGCAGCTCACAACACTGATGTGTAACAATGACTGATAAGTCTGTTCAACAGCTTGCTGTGCATTGGTGGCACAGACACTACTTACTTATTACCTGCCTGGCCTATTGCAGCCTCACATCCCCAGGGACCAATCAGGAGCTGATCTCTGAAAGCCAACCCACTCAGGGGCCAAAATCCCATAAAACCAGGCCCAACTGTTGTAGTCTACCCTGAATGAGTGTAGGCCTCATGACAACAGAGAAGGAGGTTTGTTTAAAAGGATCCAGAGATCTTTCTGGGAGACACTATGGGACATTTGCAGCTAATTCCATGTGATGTGATTTGAAGTATGTATTTTGGTACCATTCATGTTGTAACTCATCGAAATGTGTTTTTGAAGCATATTTTATTCTACGACTGCCACATAAATATGAGGCCTCCTTAAACTGTGGTAAAGAGCATGTTTTCATATGTCACAAAGATCTTTAGCTTAAGATACTTGCAAATTTCTAAAAAAGATGTGGATCTTGTAAGTGCTGGTCTATAGATTGCTATAGATGAAATTGGTTTATAATATAATATATAGAGTATAGTGTGTAAGCGTTTGTTCATGGACACAAATGGAAAGTTCTTGTAAATGAACAGGGCGAGGTTCGGTAAAACAAGGATAAGAAAACAATGCTTTGATTTCAGAGAGGAAGTATCTTGTTCGTTCCTCTTTTGTGTTTAGAGGATGCAGCCCTATAATATTCCACCGAACTAACTCCACAAAAAAGCGAAAGAAAGCTCTGCGCAAAAGCGTCTCGTGCGTAAAGGCGCACCCATGAATAAACAAGCAAACAGTTTGAAATTATTCACGTATCTATTATATCGTTACGTATACTAAATTCCACCCTTCCCTCAGTGTCCTGTGTCTGTACCTACCTCTTCCAATGATGCCGCAGTGTTCCTACAATGGACCATTCGAGTGGTGAAATTTGAGGTTGTGGGCGCTTTGTAGTCCTCGTTAGTTTCAGCCACAAAAGCCATGACCGTGATCAACTCTGGCGGCATTTTAGCAATCTTAAAATGTATATAAAATAAGTTATTTCACAATCCTCAATAGAGGAACAAAACAGTCAGTTCCAAACACACCAAAAGAAAAAAAAAATGTGTAGGATTTTCTAACTGGGTCCTAGAAGTTGTTAGACTACTCCAAGTCTGCAATTACGGTATCCGTACCGATCCACATACAGAAAAACGTCTTTTTAATCGAACATATAGAAAGCACAATGCTCCATTATTCCAGTTTGTTTTACGCCAGGGAAAACCATCGTCATTAAATCCCCTCAGCAAGTCCTCGTGACATCCCTTCAGCTATCCCAACCGCTCCAGTCTCTACAACGACCTCCGAAACAGAGAACATACTGAGAAGCTTCCACCTGACCATGGAAATGGGCGGGACGAGCAAGTGAATTGGCATGTTTGGGCAAATGAGAACAAAAACGGACTTACCTTTGCTCTGGTATGGTACATTCATAACACTTGGGAACTCGGGACGTATGTCAACTTAAAATGTGAGTGACGTTCATGTCCTACAGTCTGTACTTTCGACGCTTCCAAAACTACTACACAACAAAGTTGAGTCAAATCAGACGATTCGAGATTTTGACTTGGAATTTGGTTTTCAATTAATAATAGATCTAATAATTAATTCGTCTTATTCCCGCTAGCCATGAAAGCGCTGTCGATCTCAGAGATTTCCGTGTTGTTTGTGCTTTCAATGTGTGACCACTTAGTAGCGTCACTAGCAACGACATCTATGACGTTGAGATGGATACGGACTTGGGCACAACACTTCTTCGAGCGCACGTGTTTAGTTACCCAGACAGTCTTCATATGAAGTGCTCCAAGAACTTCACAATAATAAATTCGTCTGACGCCAATGGAAGATCCAGGAGGACAGAAACCCATTTCACTCACAGACAACATTATTTTGAGAAATGAAAAAAAAACTATGAAGCATAATGACTCAAATCATGATCTGAAACCAAATGTGGTATTGTTAAAACCAGTTTGTTCACAACTATACTGAGACGAAAGCAGACTATCAGCAGTTTAACATCAGCTTTTATATGACTCTGTGTACAAACTCGTTTCACCACTTAGAAAAGACCACATGATTTATACATAGCCCTACTCCAGGGCACTAAAGGTTTAGGAAACACTGTCAGATGTAACAGGAAATTGGGTGGCATGTAGCACATTGACAGATACATGACCCACATTTTATACACGTACGTTTATTCACAACATTTCATGACACCTTTCTACATCAGTAATAAAAAAACAGGATAAAAAATGTAATTCATACGACCAACAATGAAAAGAATCAGACGGACCATTCATAGTAGTCCAATGACAACAAAAGAACCATCGCTCTTGAGAGAGTGTTGTCTCCAAGGGAACGAATCACACCCATCTCTGCGACTTGCAGGAACAACAATGGTCAAGTGCCTTGCTCAAGATCACAAGATGAGTTTCTTTCTAATGAGTGGCCAGCACATTGATAGTGTCCATTTACAAAGTATCACAACAGTGTACTGCAACCAAACATGAAGACTCCCTTCAGGTACCTAAAACAACATCTAAAAAAAAAAATGATGCGTACCATCTAATGACTCGAGTAATTTTTACAATCCAATCATATTCCTCCCTTGACCCTTGGCATTAAACACTGCAACACAAGCACAAAAACAGTATTCGAAGGGTTAGAATGAGGAGTCTGTAACTGTCCAGAGACAAATCGTCATTAAGGACAGTCATTTAATTTACAAAATCAACAGACCATCCACTCTGAACAGCATTCTGTGTTGAAGGGGTCCCCGCAGAAACAATCCACTCTGTACAGCATTCTGTGTTGAAAAGGTCCCTGCAGAAACAATCCACTCGGTACAGCATTCTGTGTTGAAGAGGTCCCTGCAGAAACAATCCACTCGGTACAGCATTCTATGATGAAGAGGCCCCTGCAGAAAATATCCACTCGGTACAGCATTCTATGATGAAGAGGCCCCTGCAGAAACAATCCACTAGGTACAGCATTCTATGATGAAGAGGTCCCTGTAGAAAATATCCACGTGGTACAGCATTCTATGATGAAGAGGCCCCTGCAGAAACAACCCACTCGGTACAGCATTCTATGATGAAGAGGTCCCTGTAGAAAATATCCACGTGGTACAGCATTCTATGATGAAGAGGTCCCTGCAGAAACAACCCACTCTGTACAGCATTCTATGATGAAGAGGTCCCTGCAGAAACTATCCACTCTGTACAGCATTCAGTGATGAAAAGGCCCAGGCAAAAACGAAACACTGTACAACATTGTGATGAAGAGGCCCCTGCAGAAACTATCCGCTCTGTACAGCATTTTGTGATGAAGAGGCCCCTGCAGAAAGTCACCAATTAACAATAGATTTGGAAAGAATTTGGACTACACACAAAAATATTATTGTACGGAAATGGACCCACCACGGGTTATTTTGTATAACTAACATGGCAAAGGAACCCAGACTGTTAATCTAACCCCAAATCATTTTATAGTTAACAGCGCCCTCTGCTGAATATTTCAGACAGCAAAGGATGTCCCGGTGCAGAAATGTACTTGACACCAAGTCAAGTCTAAGGCACCTAACATATCTAAAACCCTGATTGTCCAGACTGAATGAAAAGCCAAGCTATAGGTTTACCTGTAAGCTGCAAAAGCTTGGTGTGAATCCGGCTCTCCTCCAGTGGCAGAAACCCTGTCGTCTTTTCACCTCCCCCTGTGTCAAGAGGAGCCCCGCCCATCTCACATGTCAGCACTTTGATTGGTCCCCTGCCTCCCTTTAGGTGAATCTGGATGCTGTCCTGGAATGGAAAGAATTTCAGGGTGATAAATTAAGCCAATCAGAAAACAATGTTTGAGGGTTATTCGGCACCGGCTTTTGCCACAGTACATCGCAACCGCGTGTACAGTAGAAGACACTAGGAGCAGAGTCGTAAAAAATAGGAGCAAAACTGCACTTTTTTTTATTGCTACGGTGTTTCTCGGCAGAACACTACAAATGTCAGTAATTGAAAGGGCTGTGTTTGATCCTCCTGTTGCATTAGATTTACAGTACCGTTGTTTAGGTCTGTTGACGAGGGTTTGGCCTTACTGTACCTCCTTGGGCGTGGGAACCTCCAGCTTGGTTTCCTCCGGGGCCTTGATGGCAATGATCGTCTGCTCCTGGAACACCCTGATGCCACAGAGGTCGCTGTGGTTCACGTATGCTAACGTGAACGAGACGTTAAAGAGAACATCACAGAAGACTTGGCCAGGAACTTTGAGGGTGGCGATAAAAACGGTTCGCGGAAATCACTACACCTCGACACATCCAGCCCAAACCAGAAGGTTTAGGAAATACTATACCTTGACACATCCAGCACAAACCAGAACGTTTAGGAAATACTATACCTTGACACATCCAGTCCAAACCAGAAGGTTTAGGAAATACTATACCTTGACACATCCAGCCCAAACCAGAAGGTTTAGGAAATACTATATCTTGACACATCCAGTCCAAACCAGAAGGTTTAGGAAATACTATACCTTGACACATCCAGTCCAAACCAGAAGGTTTAGGAAATACTCTGGAATTCAACTAACTTTTGCAACTAACCTCTTTCATAGCAAAGGTGAGCTCGGGACAGATGTTCCTTAGAAAGCTACCGCAATCCGGCAATTTCAAGAAATGTTCAAGGCTATTTACAACTAACATCAAACAGACACTTCTTGTGGATTTAGTGGCAACAAATCCAACTGAAATGATTCTGCTATTCGTACAAAGACCTCGTTGAGACCCCATACACTCATGTTCACGGAGAAACCACTGACTGAGGCTGTCCAGAATGTCTTGCACATGAATCTTTACGTCTACAGAACTTTATCGCCCTGCATTTTTGCTTATTTACATGTTACGCTCACGTCCTAAGCGGCCCACGCAGTGTTCCCAAAGGATATTCTACGTTGTCCAAGCTGTCCGTCATGTCGAACAGCTGCTGGGCACAGGTCTTGATGAGCTCATCCAGACTCTCCTCCACCGTCTTCAGGTTCTGCAGCTCCCGTTGGAGCTTATGCTTTGGCCCCACAAAACTGCTGACTGGACACGGAGCTCTGGGACAGGACAGCAAATCACCACTCATTAACAGAATACAGACCAAACATTAGCAACCATGAAACGGTCACCCAAACACGTACCCGTTAGGACACACATCGTTAATAAAAAAAACCAACTGGTATTCCCATTTCAGTACATTAAAGGAAGAAGTTAGACTATGGAATTCAACCCCTGAACAGCAAAGACATTATACATGCTGATACATGTTCCTCTCTAGGTTTCTCCCTAGTTTCAAACCCCACTAAGGAGTTTTCTCTAGCCACTCCGCTATAATAATCTCAAGGTGCTTGCTTTGGGCTTTCTCAGTCTGGGTGTTCGCACACGCATCCAGTGACAACGGCTGACGAACAAGAAGCTTCACAAAACCAACATGACGGACCCTTACTCACATCCACTTAACCTTGCTGGCCGACTGCTTCTGGATCAGTTGGACCCCCTCTAGACAGTTGGTGATGTCGTAGACCCGGCGCTTGCGCGTGTTGAGGTTCTGTGCTGCGACGTTGAGGTCCACGACGCCGCAGGGGGCGGCCCGCATCAACCGTAGGAACTTCTTGGTGAGCAGAGCCAGGGACAGATCCCGGCGGACATGGGGCCCACCGGGGATACCAGCCGCTGGCGACCGCTCGGTGGAAGCACTCGCTGCAGTAGGTAAGGGTACAGGTACGATATTGCATTTAGAGTAATACAATACATGTATTTGACATTCCTAAATGGCCCACTGTTCTCTTAACCCTAGCCCCATGAGACGTAGTGCACTAGATTGGAGGGGACGCCTTTGGACGGGCAAAGAACGGTCATTCAACTACAGGCTGATTAAATAATGTTCAGTGAGTGACGGCGAAAACGGCGTGGACAGCCCCGCAAAGCACCAGAACACGAGGTGCTAAACTTGAATTTTGTTGATACACACACACTCCCAGACCTTCCCACTCACCCCGAAACAGTTCAATTGATAAACATGATTAGATTTTCAGTATTGATCGACTATACCTCCTCTTGTCTTTTTTCTGGTGCCTTCAACGAAGTCATGAACCCTATTTAAAACAGGGATAAAAGAAATAAAAAACATTTAAATAGTACTAGTACTTTTTAAAAATACCAACAGGTCTATTGTGTTATTGTAATTTCTGGTGTGTTTCATCTATACTAGACTGATGTAGGCTTACATAGATGCAGGTGGACTTGTCTCAGCAGGAGTTTCATTATATACTTCTTCAACATTGTCATTCTGTATATAAAAAATAAAATAAACATGGGTTGTTATAAACGGCAAAAAAGCTCAATTGTAACAAAGCTTTCAGTCTATGCAGTCCCGAGAGCCTCACGTGCGTAGCCGTAGCACTATCATCATCATCATCATCATCATCTTCATCATCATGATCAAATTCAACGTTATCTACAAATTCCTCGTCTTCAGAAGAGTCCTCGCCCCACGGACTGATCATACTCAGCGGCCCGTCAAGGTACGGGGGCATAATTGGTATGGCATCCTCGCTTATTCCTCGTGGGGTTATGTGGTCGGTCAGAAAGTGGTCTTCACATATGATGTGCTTCTCGTTTGAATCCTCCTTCGTCTCTCGCAGGGCGGCAAGCCACACTTTCACTCGAGCCTGATCAGTCGGGAAATTGAAAAACCTCTTGGTTGGCAGATTCAAAAACGCTCCTTTGTTGTTGTCGGTTCGATTTGGACACCCCTGGACTACACATTTCACCATGGCTGATACGAGCTACATTCGAAAGTCTCGCAGTTAAAAAAATCTCACGTTTGTTCGTTTGTTTATCTCACTTTCACGTCAAAGGACAGGAAGAGATTGTTTTTAATGCCGGAAGTTGGCGTCATGCGATGACGTCGAACCAATGAATTTGTCAAGAATGCAAAAGAAAGGCGGGATTTCGTCTTCCTCGTGTGATTGTATGACGTACGTGTGGTTTCCGTTATTGCTTTGCCGCCTCCTGCAGAACTGGGGTGAACAAAAGTGATTTCGCCTTTAGTATTCGCTAGGTATGGAGCTGAGCATCTGTGCCACGATCACGGATATCCTTTATTTTTGTGTATGCTGTATTTAAAGAAAATTGTGTTGGTGAAAATTGGATTGAGAAAATTGGAAATGAGACCAGTCATAACCTGTTCAATTTATGGCTGATTTGTAAAGTGTTTACGTCTAGAAGGTGCTGTAGAGCAGCCGACAGCCAGTAGTGGCCAGCAGCTAACAGCAGCTACAGCGGTGGATGTAGAACCATCAGTCTGGGCGAATCGGGGATCCACCGTCAGAAGGGAAAGAGAGCCGAGGACTCTCCACGCTCACTGAATCATGGCTACTGAAACAGTGTCCCCGGCATGCACTGGATCCAGTTTGCTGCAACCCATTAGCGAAATCATCAATCTGCCTCTCGACCAGGTAAATAATTAGGCTATTCCTTGTTTTATTTGATATAAAAGCCCTTTTCAAGTATTTCTAGCATTCGTAGCTTGTTCAAAATCGCAGAAAAGCCAACATTGTTCAGCCATGCAATCAATGGTATTTGATTCCCCACTCTAAAAAAAAACGGAGTTACCATTTGTTTCTAACGGAAAATCAAGAATTTGGATTGCTTTGATTTTTATCGCCCGTGCGGTGGTAATTTCAACACGTTGATGGCATAGCACATTGGCATACGCGTACATCTCGGAATAGCTCGTTGAATTACACGAAAGCCCCCTTTAAAATGTAACGTGTAAGTGTCACGTATATTCGGGAATATATAATCGGCCAGCATTTCCGTTAAGTTGCTTATTTAAACAAAATGTTCCGCAGGATCCTGTATGAAGCACATCATTCTGTCTACAAGAACCCATATTGGATTCCCAGCTGACATTGTTTTCTTACTGATCAGGCTTTACAGTTGCCTGTGTTATTTAAAGCACAAAAGAACCATTTACAGGACCCTAATCAGTGCTGTAGAATATACAGACATATGTTTTGCTACCAGTGTGAAATCAATACCTAGGCCTATTTATTTATTTTATAATAAAACAATGCTAGTTGTTACTAAAATTAAACAATACATAAGTTTAGGCTAGGCCCTTAGGATTAGCTGTATGAAAATGCAACAGTTCACTTGTTAGACAATATTCATCAGAAAACAGAGCCCTTTCAGACCGCGACAGCTTCACTTCAGGACACATATAAAGCCCATCCCGGGATATTCTTAAATATACAGCCTCCTGACTTGAGCACAGGACACAGAATCTGACATCAGCGGAACGGCCTTTCATAATACTTCCCTTATCTATTCATATAGCCACCAAGTTTTGAGTCACTGCTCTTTTTTATGTCAGGCGGCTAATTTATAAACCGGACGTTGCCTGTAACCGCAGCAACAGCCTTGAGTTAAGTGCTGTATGAACTAGGTGAAGGATGGTTCAGGAAGAGTGGGAGGCTCTCATGCTAAGTAAGGTCACATCCTAGATGTGTCTCATTCGGCACTCTGTTACCTTTGTTATGCAATACGTTTAACCAGGGCACACTACATTTTATCAGGTCACAAAGGGCACAAATCAGAAGTAGTGCACCGTGAAGGGATTACGGCGCCATTTAGGACACAAAGCAGTACTGGGATTGGAATCCAGACGGTTTTGGGCCGAGCGTTGTCTGTTGCCTCGGTTTCATTCTTGTCATGAAGGTAGAAGGTTTTTTTCCTGTCTCTGACAGTGGCCTGGTGGACGCTTTCAAACCTGCATGTCACATGAAGGTCTCTGGTAAATGTTCTGCACTACACCGCCCACTAAATACTGCAGTCTTTGGTCACAATCAACTCGTGGTTTTTTGGTTTCGTTTCTCCATTTATCACACAGAGACACTTCCCTTTCAGTCAAAACACCAGCGTGTTCTGTAGGCCTACGACATGCTCTGGTGAATTGTCCAACGATATTGATGAAGCGAACATGACCACAACATTGATTTGTCTGAACAGACATGCATCCCCCTCAGCCCTCCTCCCCACGGAGGGCAGGCGGGTGTTTGTTAGGTCACGTGACCAGGCCTCCTCTTCCCGTAGACGTTTCTATTGGTATCACCACATTAGAAGGTGGTCTGGAACCATACTAAGCTGGATTCGCTCATTTCTTTTGACACAAGCCTCATAATCACTTAACAGATGCTTTTATTCAAAACGACCTAGTCCTGCATGCGTATGTTGTCCTGCGTGGTTGGTCCCGGGAATCGAACCCACTGTGCGGTCGTTGGTGTGAGCTGATGCGGCTGACAGTCCCCCGTGTTTCTAGTAGCCGCTGTGGGACTCGCAGCGAGGCTGGCCCGGATCTCCACCACTTGGTTCCTTAGGCCACAACATGATGCAGGCTCTCGGTCAGTCACGCAACCTTTACCGACCTATACTGAAACACCCCTCGACTGTAATCCACGTGATGAGCCGTGTTCCACGACTCTTTCATATCATTTCCCTGTTGTGGAAACCCGGCTCCACTTAGGATCCCCAGGCCGTCTGCTGGGCTTCGTTGTTCAGCAGTGGAGCGGACTGCTTCTACACAGAGGCTGTGACGACAGAACGTGTTACTTATCTAATACGTGATGGTGTTCTCTAGACAGGCAGGGTGGTAACGCGATCTGTAGATCTGGCATGTCCTGTAACTGTACTCCATCTTCCATGGTCGGTACACTGTAGCTACAGGGTGTTGATCTGTGGCTCTCCGGGACCAGACTGAATACAGAGGGTAGTGCTCAAAGCCCTCTTTACCAGTAATTGTCAAGCACTTGACTAGGAGGATCAGATGCGCTTGTTCAACTGTCCCATGGTTGTTTTCTGCAGGTATGACCCAGTTATTTATCCTACGATGGTGGTTTCATGCAGATAATTGGTTTAGTGGAATCTGGACATGTAGGGTTTAAACCTGTAACCTAATAATCAACCAAACCATTTGGATATATATCCATTTCGTACATTTATAAATGTGAAATAAAACACAAAATAGTTTTTGTGTCAAACAGAATTGGAGAATCAGCTTCTCTTCAGATAATTTGTATTGGCTGTAGGTTATAGGGACAGACAGTTGATTATAGGGGACAGACAGTTGATTATAGGGGACAGACAGTTGGTTATAGGGGACATACAGTTGATTATAGGGGACATACAGTTGGTTATAGGGGACAGACAGTAGGTAATAGAGGCTGTTAGTATATCAGGAGGGAAGTAATGCTTGCCCAAATAGCCAGTGAATTGTGTGAGCTTTCAAAAGGCCTATTTCCCAGATTGGGGAATATCTAAACATCGACATGCTGGTTTTCTGACTGTGCTGGCCTGCGTCCAGAATCCTTTAGAGGGAAAAACAGTCACATGATCGTAAAACGTCCCACATTTCAAACACGCCACAGCTTCAGAAGGCAGAATAATAACTAGTTCTAGCACATACAAACAGACAGAGAAGTTGTGTTTCCACCTCCTCAAACACCTTGAACCCAGAACCCTATTTTGATTCGGGGGAATATGTGATAAATAACTTTAAGATAGTCAATTAAAACAACAAGTGTTTTTGGAGAAGCTTGTCACTGTGCCTGGTGTTCCCCTTTAACACTAGTATGAGATAAGCACTATTTAGAAACAAAAATGTATTTATTTTTTTCAATGCACCTTTTCTATGTATTACAGTGTAAGAAAATGTTCTATGTATTACAGTCTAATAACATTCAGATCAAAATGACTTGTCATTGACAGGAAGGGTGGTGAAAGACAGCTTTTGATAAGGTTGATCATATGACTGCTGTTCCCCTTTGACATTAGAAATGAGAAAAGCACAATTTCAAAGTATCATTCTTTACAAAAATATCCACTAGAAGAGCATTCTGCAACTGATAGCCTTCAAAAATGTACTGAAAATGTATAAGTAATGATATATATATTAGAGTGTTATAATATTAGAGTCAACGGAGGGTTGAACTGGCCTTGCCTTCCTAGTGTTAAGCTCCACCCACCAGAATCTTTATTATGTTCCCTTGGTAACGGTTGGGTGTTTTAGCCAAATGCTCAAGTTATGTAATTCTGGAAACGACTTTGACGGAAACAAATGAGAGGGAACCAACAGAAGAAGCGTCTGTGAGGACGGTCGGGCGTCAGAGGAGGTGGTCGAAACCTGATTCATCTACAGAATGACGGGCTGCCCCCCAAATTACGGCCTCTCTCTTTTGTAGTGCACTTCAGTCTGCCCTAGGGCTCGCCGTGGGGTGTATAGGGACTAGGCCAAGTGTGTCGTGTGGTACAGCGGAGCCGGGGGGGGTTTATCTCTACGACATGATGGAAGCCTCCAGGAGCTGGCCTGGGTTTGCATAGGAGCTAATAGGCCTATAACTTAGGTCTGCATACATACCCCCCCACCCCCAGGGCAAATCCCTCACTCTAAATCAGCTTACTGTCCCAGTGTGTCTGTACTGTTGCCATGGCCGAGCCGCAGCCCATAATTATACCGGGTTCCGAGCGGCTCCTCCTGGGTCCTGTTCAAAAGCAGTGCACTGCCGGAGGTCTAGGGCGACATTTGGGACGCAGGCGTGCCCCACTCTGTGCTCTCCCTGGGGCTGTGCTCTCCCTGGGGCTGTGCTCTCCCTGGGGGTGTGGTCTCCCTGGGGGTGTGGTCTCCCTGGGGGTGTGGTCTCCCTGGGGGTGTGGTCTCCCTGGGGGTGTGCTCTCCCTGGGGCTGTGCTCTCCCTGGGGCTGTGCTGTCCGTGGGGCTGTGCTCTCCCTGGGGCTGTGCTGTCCGTGGGGCTGTGCTCTCCCTGGGGCTGTGCTCTCCCTGGGCTGTTCTCTCCCTGGGGGTGTGATTATGAATATTTGAGAGGGGAGTTCACTGACACGGCCTCTGATTTGGGATTGGCCCAGGCAACATTGGGGCCCCGGCAACATTGGGGCCCAGGCAACATTGGGGCCCAGGCAACATTGGGGCCCAGGCAACATTGGGGCCCCGGCAACATTGGGGCCCCGGCAACATTGGGGCCCAGGCAACATTGGGGCCCCGGCAACATTGGGACCCCTGAAAGTCCCTGGCAGGGAACACATTAGTGCATGTTGCTTTACCAACACTGAGCATCACAATGGAATCTGGTCTTTTACTGATTCTACTGTGTTTATATCCTCAGGAGTTTGCCACAAGTTTCCTATTGCTTAGTGTAACTTTATGTATTTGAAATTGTCAATCATGATACTTGATTGTCACCTGCTAGACACAATTGGTCCCCCAGGAGCCCAGTGACCACTTAAACCAGTTCACTCATTTATTTAGTGCCAGATAATCATGGATGAGTTTGAACAGACTGGTTGTTAGACCATTGGGTTCAGCTCTGAAGACAGGCAGTGGGATCTGAAGGGCCTCCCAGTCTCTGGATCCAGTGGGTCCTGAAGGGCCTTCCGGTCTCTGGATCCAATGGGATCTGAAGGGCCTCCCGGTCTCTGGATCCAGTGGGATCTGAAGGGCCTCCCAGTCTCTGGATCCAGTGGGATCTGAAGGGCCTCCCGGTCTCTGGATCCAGTGGGATCTGAAGGGCCTCCCGGTCTCTGAATCCAGTGGGATCTTAAGGGCCTCCCGGTCTCTGGATCCAGTGGGATCTGAAGGGCCTCCCGGTCTCTGGATCCAGTGGGTCCTGAAGGGCCTTCCAGTCTCTGGATCCAATGGGATCTGAAGGGCCTCCCGGTCTCTGGATCCAGTGGGATCAGAAGGGCCTCCCGGTCTCTGGATCCAGTGGGATCTGAAGGGCCTCCCGGTCTCTGGATCCAGTGGGATCTGAAGGGCCTCCCGGTCTCTGGATCCAGTGGGATCTGAAGGGCCTCCCGGTCTCTGGATCCAGTGGGATCTGAAGGGCCTCCCGGTCTCCGGATCCAGTGGAGTCTGAAGGGCCTCCCTGTTGCAGGATCCAGTGGAGTCTGAAGGGCCTCCCTGTTGCAGCATACTGCACGGCTCCAGCTGTGGCTTAACAGATCCGGTGTCTGTGGAAACACCACGTACCTCCAGGAGTTTGTCAAAGGCCTGTTTCCGTCTTTGACCTGGTGGTTTAGAAGTGAACCTGGTTACTGGTAATTATAGACGTACTGCGTTGTTGGCACATCCTGAGTGTGAAATGTGTCCCAAGCACTTCTGTCAAGGGATTGCAGTGAATATTTTAGGCAGGCAGAGGCTTTTTATATGCTATGTGTGTACGTGTACGTGTGTGGGGGTGTGTGTGGGGGGAGGGGCTCGTAAGCTCTTGAGAGTCTTTCATGCCAGGCCATAAATGGTGGTTTTCTCCATTACAAGTTTTGGCTTGTAATGGGAAGGAATGTGTTTGGGGAGTGGACTCGTGTTGAAATGCTGTGCACTAAATAGGCAATAGGGGACCATTAGGGAAGCGAGCGGTGTAGTACGTTTCTCCTAACCACAGGGGTCTAACAACTTAAAGAACAACATGGATCTAATATATTCTGACTGTGCTCAACAGCTATCACCCTCTCATTAAAACAGATGATTCATAGCGTGTTGTATTTCTAGGGATTTGGTGAGCGAATATCTTAGTCAGCTATGGTAGAGTAAGGGTTAAGTTTAAGGTTGGGTTTGGTTTAAGTTAAGGTTTGGTTAGGTTTAAGTTAGGGTAGAGTAAGGGTTAGGTTTAGGTTAAGGTTGGGTTAAGTTTTAGTTAAAGTTGGGTTAGGATTAAGTTAAGATTAGGTTAAGGCTGAGTTTGGTGAAAGTTAAGGTTGGGTTTGGGATAGTTATAAGTTAAGGATTGGTTAGGTTACATGTCAAGGCTAGAAGAAGAGTGGATGGATCTGAATGTGTCCCAAATGGCTTCCCATAGCCCTCTGGAGTGCACTACTGTCTATGGGCCTTGGTCCAATGTAGTACAGCATACAAGTAACAAGGTGCATTTTAGGATGAAGTCCAAACAGCTGTGGATAGGACTCTTCGGGAGAGCTCTGTCTTCAGGGACCATGATCCTCTGGGGGAGCTCTGTCTACAGGGACCATGGTCCTCTGGGGGAGCTCTGTCTACAGGGACCATGATCCTCTGGGGGAGCTCTGTCTACAGGGACCATGATCCTCTGGGGGAGCTCTGTCTACAGGGACCATGATCCTCTGGGGGAGCTCTGTCTACAGGGACCATGATCCTCTGGGGGAGCTCTGTCTACAGGGACCATGATCCTCTGGGGGTTTTATGCCGGATGACTGCCTGACAAAATGGGGGCCTGATGAGAACTGGTCCAAGAACGGAACTGTTTATGAGATTGATGAGCTAGTTTATCATAAAACATATCCCAGCGTAATGGAATTCTGCTTTTATGCAGCAATGGGAAGATTTGTTTTCAGACACAATCACCTAGCTACATTTATCTGAAATAGGAATCTCCCGTTCAGCCAGGAAACGCTTTTGTTACTTTTTCTGGAAAAATGCAACTAGAAAGGAAAAAAAGTAAGCATGATTTACTGCATCTTCTGTGTTGAGTAAATGCGTTTAGAGTGAATGAGCCAATTAATTTCACAAACCTCCCGAGGTTGATCATCGCTGTGTAGGAAGTGGTTTAGAGACCACCATTGACCCTGTATTATTACTCAGCATTTTAAGGAAGGAAAATAACTCCATCAGGAAGTCCCTTTTTTAGTATTTTATTAAGTGTTTTATTAGGATTCATGTTTGACCAGGCAGACGCAAATGTCCATAGGCTCCAAACAGAAATTAAAATGCATGAGGCCCACAATTACATCAAAGAAAGACACAATTATGATGTCTGTATTTCATGACTGTGTCTCTGCCCTGTCCCCCATTCCCCGAAACAATATTAAGAGTGAATCGATATCTATTGTATTAATCAAATGTTATCGGATCATTTTAAAATTCAGAATGGTACACATCCATTTTATAATATGTGTGCAATGTGAGACATTTGACATATTCAATGTCAGGATGTTTTTGTAGTTAATTGAAAAATTAAACTGTTGTTTACCTGCTGTGCTGGCAGTCTACACTCCCTTTGTCTGTTGTTTACCTGCTGTGCTGGAAGTCTACACTCCCTTTGTCTGTTGTTTACCTGCTGTGCTGGAAGTCTACACTCCCTTTGTCTGTTGTTTACCTGCTGTGCTGGCAGTCTACACTCCCTTTGTCTGTTGAATACCTGCTGTGCTGGCATTCTACACTCCCTTTGTCTGTTGTTTACTTTCTGTGCTGGCAGTCTACACTCCCTTTGTCTGTTGTTTACCTGCTGTGCTGGCAGTCTACACTCCCTTTGTCTGTTGTTTACCCGCTGTGCTGGAAGTCTACACTCCCTTTGTCTGTTGTTTACCTGCTGTGCTGGCAGTCTACACTCCCTTTGTCTGTTGAATACCTGCTGTGCTGGCATTCTACACTCCCTTTGTCTGTTGTTTACCTGCTGTGCTGGCAGTCTACACTCCCTTTGTCTGTTGTTTACCTGCTGTGCTGCCAGTCTACACTCACTTTGTCTGTTGAATACCTGCTGTGCTGGCATTCTACACTCCCTTTGTCTGTTGTTTACCTGCTGTGCAGGTAATCAACTAGAGTCTTATTTAGACATGGGACACCAGGTGGGTGCAATTAATGATGAGGTAGAACAGAAAACCAGCAGGTTCTGGACCTTGTAGGGTATGAGTTTAATACCCCTGGACTGCATAATGTGCTCTTTGAAACACAGGCATGAACACTGAACCAATGTGAGGAAACCTGCATAACGTCCTGTCCTAGTATACCCTTCAGGTTGTTTAGGTCCCTGTATACCCTTAACAGGATATTAATGCTAACTCCTGTTGTCCGGATTAGTTTAACTCCTGTTCATTGGTAGTGTAGCTCCTGGCTGCCTCCCTGCAGGGTCAAGGCTGTGTTTCCATCAGGTTGTTTAGGTCCCTGTATACCCATCAGGTTGTTTAGGTCCCTGTATACCCATCAGGTTGTTTAGGTCCCTGTATACCCATCAGGTTGTTTAGGTCCCTGTATACCCATCAGGTTGTTTAGGTCCCTGTATACCCATCAGGTTGTTTAGGTCCCTGTATACTGCCTCCTTGCTGGGTCAAGGCTCTGTTTCCTGGTGGGTGGTCCTGTAAGAAAGGAAACTAACTATGTCTGTGCAGTTTATAATACAAATGATTATGGAGGAAATGCCTTCATGTGCACCTCATGTCCAGGTAAATGGTGAGTCGTGGCCGTTCTGTGCTGTGGTCTTGTCAGTACGAGGTGGAGGCGCAGAAGTTTCAGCTAATGCTCGTTTCCAGGAATTATCAAGGATCTTTTCCTGGTGGAATGAAGATCGCTTGGCTGTCATTTGATTGCTGAAACCAATGTGGACAGTCTCTGGTAATATTGGCATCATGCAGTCTGCCCATGCTGCGTTTGTTGCTGTTGGCAACTTGTAGTCTTTAGACATCATAAATACAAATAATAAACATAAAAATCATTTGAATTAAATAAAATCAATTTGGATTAATTTTACGAGAAGTGTGCTGATTGCTGCTGACTGGGGCTGCTGCCATGGTTACTTCAGATATATTGTTTCTTCATCTGTGAGAAATACATTAACGATTCAAAGTTCTGAAGGATGTAACCCAAGTTGATGATGAGGTGAATTCTAAACGGTAAATACGTGAATTCCCTGCGCAGTCGTGGCAACACTGCATTTTCAGAATGTTCTAGGCTGCCATCTTGAATCAGTAAAAGCAGTGGGCATCGGAAGGCAGTCTTTTGCAAGCCATATTGTTAAGAGGAAAACACATTGTGAGTGTGTCCGAGAGTGTCGTCGGCTGGACAAACAAGTCGTTAACATGCAGTGTAACCCGCCAGTGAAGGCATGTCCTAGCCAGTTCAGCAGGACAGACGATAGTTAAAACAAGGCCTCTGCTCAGAAACCCCTCAACCTCCTCTAGTGCCGTATCCTAGCAACAGGCCTTTTCAGGATCTCTGTTAGTCAGACCCGATCCCCTTCCTCAGTCAGGAGAACGCGTCCTCATTTGGCTTTGACGCGATCCGACAGGAAAAGAGACCCATTCAGTCTTGCGACTGTCAGAGGGGGAAATCATGCTCTTAGTTTTTTTTTGCAAGGACATCAGCTCCTGATCCGAACGGCAACGACAGTAAGGCACTTATATTCCGGTGAGATTCTCATCTCCGTAGTTTTTTTGTATTATGCGTCATTACTGGCACACTTTTTTATTGCACTATGCTTCAAAGGGCAGTACTTTTGATCAGAGCCCTTTATGCTCTTGTTAAAGTGCACTTTAGAGAATATCCTGCCATTTGGGGCGCTAGCGTAATCCTGCGAGAGGAAGGGGTTGGTGGTGAGGAGATGTACATTTCTTCCTATTCTTTTATCCTGTCAGGGCTCAGACTAATGCTGGAAATATGCATTTGTTTTGCCAAACAATATCTACGTTTTTTTTGGATGTCTGTTTTTCAAAAAGCCTTGCTTAGCTGAAAAGGTACTTTCATTCTCCCACCTTTGTGGAACATGATGGACACGCCTACTCTTTTTTAAAAAGATTTTCTATTTTCCACAGTGTTGAATAAAAGTGAAGACATCAACATTATGAAATAACACATATATTTTAGATTCTTCAATGTTTCCACCCTTTGCCTTCATGACAGCTTTGAACACTTTGCTTTCTCACAACCAGCATCATGAGGTAGTCACCTGTAATGCTTATAACAGGTGTAGCTGGCTTTAAGTTAATTCATGTAATTTCTTTCCTTTATGCGTTTGAGCTAGTTGCTATGTTACGAGGTATGGTTGGTATTCAGAAGACCATCATTATGTATGTACTGTAGTTGTCTATATTATGGCAAGAGCAGCTCAAATAAGTAACGACAGTCCATCATTCATCAATCCAGAACACCCGCCCCACTAGTACACCCGCCCCACTAGGACTCC
>JACXGK010007893.1:7183-24055 GCA_016801125.1 Novumbra hubbsi
GGGGGGAGGCGGTGCGACTGAAGGGCGATAAGTGCTTTTCACTTTGTTGGACTCAACTAAAACTTATGACTGCCTCCGCATGAGGTGGGTGCGTTATTCAACAGCGCTGCATGTCAAGAATACATACCATTTGGGCTGTTCTCATCTATGGCAACAATGGTGGCCGGTGGACCGGTCCTAGAGAGTTTGCATTCTGAAAAACATTTAGACAAAAATTGCAGGGAAATCGTGAATTGTTATGCAGCGTTAAAGTACAGAGCTTAACTGTAATAGTTGTTTTTTTCATAATGCCTACGAGAAACCGGATAGAAAACGATGAACATAACTGTGATGTGTAGATGCACTGCCATGAGGTGGGAATGGAGAGCAACGTGCAACAGTGGAAATAAAAGATTAGTTGGGTGAAAGGAGTAGGAGGCTTTTTACCGGGGCGCTTTTAGGGGTTAATACAGTGCTACAGTCAGTTCACAGAGAGACACAGGGAGAGACACAGGGAGAGACAGGGAAACATCCATCGTCTTACCCTCATACTGCCAGTCTGGAGTCAAAGATAGTGTCATCAGGCGGGGAGCAGATCAGAATGATGGAAAAGAAAAAGACAAGCAGGCGGTGAGATTCCCAGAAGATACTTGAGAGGAAAAAGTGAGCAAAGAAAAGCAAACAAAAGAAAAGTACAGTAAATATGGAACTTTGAAACAGAGTCGTATACTTTCACGTGTAAGTATCTGTGTCAACCAATGACACCGCACAACAAAACTACCAGTTAATTCTTCTTTTTAGTTGCTAACAGCTGGAGAATCCCAGAAGATACTTGAGAGGGAACAGTGAGCAAAGAAAAGCAAACAAAAGAAAAGTACAGTAAATATGGTACTTTGAAAGAATTGTATACTTTTACGCGTAATTATTCATGTCAACCGATGACACCGCTCAACAAAACTTCCAGTTAATTCTTCTTTTTAGGTGCTAACAGCTGTAGAATCACTATAAATCCATGTATTGTTCAAATTAAATTAGACGTTTGAGCAAATAAACCTACCTCACCATCAAGCCTAATTCCAACACCAGCTAAACAAACAAGGCTCATATAAACTGAGGCTACAATTGCCGAACATTTCGCGCCCTTGCATTTTCAGTCTCAGCAAACCAGTGGGCCTGATCATTAGCCACTATGCTAGATTTACGGTCTAGTCAGAGCAGTGGGACGAGGCTGTGCTAGACAGGCTTCTGAATACAGTGTCAGTGAAGGATTTGATAAACATCATTCCTGGGTAGCTGGCTGGAAGACATCCATTACATCTTCATCATGGGACTACATTCGTCAGCTTCATTCCGTCGCTCCCAACCTCCCTGCTTTAGACACACACCTTTACAAAATATGAATGGCTAGTTATAAGAAGACGGACAGCGCTGAATAAATCAAACCATGTCAACACACTGCTGAAAGATAGTGGGGATGGAGAAGATGGCTTCCAAGAGATGGTGTACTGGGTGGATTATTACATCTTTTCACATCCTAACACAAGGACGATTCACAGAATCTAGAAAATTTTATTATCTAGTATATTGCCGGGACATTTTCCATAAACTCAACACAATCATTAAAGGTTGCGCTGTACTCTTTAATTATATTAAAGAGATATCCTATTACCACACGTCAGTACATTTAATGACTCAAATTCAAATTTCAACATGATTGAAAGTACTGTTGGGGAGTTATTAAAACAAGTATTTTAATGCTGGTGGGGGTAGTTTACAATTTTTTTTGCCACATGAGCGTTTTATACAGAATGTTTTGTAGACAGGAATTCTGAATAGCGCATTTAACAGCCTATTCAGTAAAGAAACCCAGTTGGGCTTGTAGTAGCAATGTGCTGGCTTCATACCCATGAGGTATTAAATGTATTCCTACACAGTTGGAATATTCTAGTGTTATCTCTGTTATTTTAATAAAAAAAGCAATGAGTTCTGCTAGTTAACGGTCGGCCCATAAAATGTAAGATTTGTTTTCCGATTTCTTTGTCAAGGATGTCCACAAGCTAGGCAAATGTGAATCATTTCTGTAAGATGTGATTGATTCACCACAGCATGTCCTGGGTTAGTTCTGCATTTATATGTTTGTGCATTCAGTGTGCTAGCTGACTGTCTTCTTCTCCTACTGTAACAACAACATGACTGTGGGAAAATAGTGCTCAAAAGGTGAAAGCAAAACACACTTTTTACCAGTTTCTTCTCTAGCTAGCTTGCTATCAATTTCCATCATTTTCACGTTGCAAACCTTTCACCCCACCCCCATTGGCTGGCCCCACCCCCATTGGCTAGCCCCACCCCAATCATCTAGCCAGACCTGCAGCAGCACCTTCTAGGCCACAGTTTAATGCAGGGATGTTGGGATTTGAATCACAAACAAACAATTTTGTTTAACAGCTTTTTAATAATTATTTTGTTCTCCTTGTTCTGTGACTTGTTTGAATTAATTGTTCATTCAATGGCTGGCAAAAACAAGTTCTACCACAAGATGGCCTACAGGTGACTTACGACTGTTTTAAATTCTCTGAGAAAAAACCGATTAACAGATTAATCAGCAATACGTTGAGAAATATATCGGTTTTGAACTGGTGATTGGAATCAAACGAATAACATTGAGTGTTATAACTGACACAGCTTTTTCAACCAAACCATACACTAAGCTTCTGCTTAACAAACAAGAATGACTGAATGATATTTTAAACATAATTGTTTGTTTGAATGGCTGGCAGCCTTGAGTGTTACAGTACAATCCCTGGCAAGATTCATACACATTCAATAAACGTTTGTTTCATCTGCAAAGAGAAAAATAGACCAAGCTGCAGGCAGCATTAGAAAAGACAAAGACCATTGCAAAAAACGAATGCAATTGAATGTCATAATAGAATCAGGCTTAGAGAAACAGCAAAAGAAGTATGCCAATTCTGCTCAAGAAACGTCACGCTCTGAACTCAAGACAAACAGCTGCAACGATTGATTGGTTCAGTGCCCTCCATATTGGGACAGAAAAGTCCCACAATTCTATTTGTTATGTCAGTTAAAACAAACCGCATTATGTGTAAAAACAAATAGAAATATAAGGTGTCCGTCTGCAGCTGCAATCCTATATCAAGAAAAAATAGGAAAACATTTATATTTAAAAGGATTTTTAAATTAGTCTCCTTAGTTCCCAAACGCTTAGGTCTGGGGTGGGCAAACTACGGCCCATATGCAACCTACGTGGCTTAGGTGATGCAACAAACATACCCCTGTCCCAACAAAACCACTTCTACCGGATAAGATATGAAAAACCGTCCAGAAAAACAGCAGGGTCCTGAGATGACTCTGGGAAACAATGGGCCTTGATTTGTTTGGTTTGTTATGGCTGGAGAATGTACACACATAGTTCCACAACAGGTGATAGATACAGTATACAGTATGTGTCCTTATCACCGTCTGTAGGGCTGGGCTTCATAAATTACTGATGACCCAATAGCTGACTAAGGTTACATGACATCAGAAAGGCAGTAACTTAATAGTCCCCAGCAACCGTAACCCTCCGATCAACGGCAGTCACGGCAACAACTGAGAGAACAAACAGACAGTGACTTTGAAATATTCATGAATGGGGGTTACACCTATGTACACTGGTTACCACAACAAACTGGGTTCTTAGCTTGGGATTCCTCTGTGATGAACCTCCCAGACTGCAAACAGGCAAAAAGAATGTATTGACAAATAGTTTGGGCCATTGTGGGAACAACAGGCTAACTGAGGCATAATACAGTATCCACAGTTGCCTACTGCCTGAATGTAACCCTATCAGGGGTTGTTTACTTGGCACACCGTAGACCACTAGACCATCCCTTTTTAATGTTTTTAGTTTTCTTTATGTATTTATGTACTGCAATATTGAACAAATGTGTCCACCCTTTGTACACTATTGAAAGTTCTGTTTCTTTTACTGCTATCCTTCCACAAATGTGTTATGTGAAATGGTATCTATGGCCCTGTCATTACAAAGCTGACAAAGTGCTTGTGAGATTGAAGATCATTTGCCGCAAGATTTCTACACACACGGCTCTTTCAAACAGGACGGTCAAATCATGTGAAGGTGTTGATGTTCAGAGTCAGTCCCTGAATGTGCCTGCTTCTCAAATTGTGATCAACTATGTTAGAGATCCTGCTAGTATTTTGGTCAGACAGCATCAAGTGTATTCCTGGATTGAATCCATTTCCAGCAATTTGGCAGCTAACACACTAGAAGTAAGAGAGGCTAGAATTCTTCCCTCGGATGAGGCGCTGATGCTTATGGCTCTTGGAGGTCAGAGAGTTTTGTGTTGTGATGTAATTAAAATCAGCCACCGAATGCTTTTGCAAATAGGGCGTTTGGATACCTATGATATTTGATGACTGCGTGTGCTGGAGTAACTAGGATAACATATCAATTTGTGTTTGGGTAAAATTACATCTGAAGAAAAATGGACTAACAAGAGCATCCCTAAAAAGGAAGCACAGAAAATGCATTTTGAATTAATTCTTAATGTGAGGAGAACACGCCATCTCCTGTGTCAGTGCTGGAAATAAACCACCTGGCCCAGCTGGAGTTGGAGAGTGGGGCCATTGAATACAGCTCAGCTTCCACCCCCTGACAACACATCAAGCCTTGTCAGGAGGAGGAGAAAACGGCCCCAGAAAAAGAGTATTTGATGCTGAACCTTACTGCCCAGGTTGTTGTTTCGCACCACGCCCAGCCACGCCCGGCCCAGCCACGCCCGGCCCAGCCACGCCCGGCCCAGCCACGCCCGGCCCAGCCACGCCCAGCCCAGCCACGCCCAGCCCAGCCACGCCCGGCCCCGCCACGCCCTGCCCCAGCCACACCCCCTGCCTCAGCCAACTAAACACATACACGCACACTCCATCAGAAACAAAGATATCCTGGTCCTTGCCAAACACAGCACTATGGCCCACGGTGAGGACCGGGACAGACGAGCTGTGATTGAAGGGCATAACTGAGGTCATGAATAAGCGTGTGCTTGGTTCCCTCAGAGCGCCACCCCAGTCCCCAGCCCTGCACGGTGTCCATCATTTCAAATCATTGCGTTGTTCATTCAGTGCGCAGTACTAGTGAGTGTTTGTACGATGTGCCCAGATGCATGGCCGTGCCCATCTGAGGTTCCTCCGGGGTCAAAGGTGGGATCTTGCCCGTCTTCGGCAAGAGGGGATTGGAGCAGGAATGGTCTGTCACAAAAACACCACTCAAGCAGCTTGTAAACATGTTTCCTTGTGCGTGTAATGATTGTTCATTTATATTTATAGATGCAATAGACGAATCCGACAGCAATGTGAATATGATTAAACGCTATTGGAGGTGTAGGGATCATTTTCAAACGGAACAGTGAGCAGGTACAGATGTGTTTGTGACGGTCAATATAACAGTTCTCTGGTTCCAGAATACAAAGAACCCGTGACCATGTAATATGTCATTTTATATTTGAAGTATTTTATTTTAATTTGTACTATATTTAACAATAATTGACTTTTAATTGGGTATGCCAGTTTTGAGAATTGTGTTTCAGGCTTGTGCTGTGCTGCAGTTTTACTGACATCCAGCTTGGGATGGGCTGAGGTGGTTCATCTGAGACATTGCTTTTAAGGTCAAAGATCCTGTCTGCTCCACCCAGAGGTGGATGGATGAGGCCAAAAGGAAAGGCTTGGACTACTATTTGTATGAAATACAAAATATGAGCTTTGGCTACCTGCTTAATTTTGGGAAGAGGGGATACAAATGTGTGAACTAAAAGCGATTCAGCGGTTGAGACTTCCCTGTTGACTGAATATGTTCCACAGGGCAATTCGTTTCCCTGTTGTATAGTGTCAATTAGTACATCCCGCTTGCCTTTTCATCAGATATGCAACATAGTGGGTGTAACCTTTCAGAGCTTTTAACTGCCTTATTTGCTCCTTCGGTGTACTGGAAATAAAACGGAGTAGGAGTCAGGATGTTTCTCTACAAAACAAACTTGCCAAGCCATTCTGCTCCCTCAACCAGGAAGTACGCCAGAACCAGCATGCTAATAGCAGCATGCTCTAGCTAATGTCCCACCAACAAGTCGCTAGAGTGTGCCACAGCCAGGCAATTGTGTCTGGTCAATTTCAATAGGCCTTTGTGGGTCTTCCAGGAATGTCAGTGAGCCACAAGCAGGATATCGCATGGCAGCATCACAACTCCTGAGACCACTGTGTCACCACCATGTCCTCACCGTGTCACCACCGTGTCCTCACTGTGTCACCACCGTGTCCTCACCGTGTCACCACCGTGTCCTCACCGTGTCACCACTGTGTCACCACCGTGTCACCACTGTGTCACCACCGTGTCACCACCGTGTCACCACCGTGTCACCACCGTGTCACCCCTGTGTCATCACTTTGTCACCACCGTGTCCACACTGTTACCAACGTGTCACCACTGTGTCATCACCGTGTCGTCACTGTGTCATCACTGTGTCATCACTGTGTCATCACTGTGTCCTCACTGAGTCACCACAGTGTCACCACTGTGTCACCACTGTGTCCTCACTGAGTCACCACTGTGTCACCACTGTGTCACCACCGTGTCCTCACCGTGTTACCACTGTGTCATCACTGTGTCCTCAATGTGTCCTCACTGTGTCCCCACTGTGTCATCACTGTGTCACCACCGTGTCCAACCGTGTCCTCACTGTGTCATCACTGTGTCCTCACCGTACCATTAAAAAGCTTGGACACACTTATCCATTGCAGTGTATGGGTACGTGTGTCCAAAATATTGACTGGTGCTATAACTTAAACACTCTGCGAGAATAGTGCTCAATCATTTTAGTAATAAAGTAACAGTGTGTAGCTGGTAGAAAGTAGGTCTACGGTATTACAAATATAATTCCTTTGTATAGCCATAAACAATATTGTAACTGTTAGCCCAGAAGGGCATGCTAGACAGAGCAGCAGAAAGTGTGTAGGTGTGAGTGGGACTCGTTCCCTGCCAAGGCCCCTGTGTGGTGCTGCTCAGAGGGAACCAACTCATAGTGGAAACAAACGCAGAGCACTGTATCCCGGGATACATCTCCATATTGAGACACATCTTTACATAATGTAATGTAATGTTTGAGGAATTCCCTTCAGACATTTATGATAGGAAACTCAACTCTTTAACAGCAAAAAGATTGAAAGGAAAAGAGAGCTATAGAGACTGACAGAGAGAAGCAATGGAGATTAGCACAGAGAGAAGGAAGGAGAAAGAAATGGGGAAAAGTATGAAATATGTTCACCCCTTTTTTTTGAAAAAAATGAATTTCAGGCATACATTCCCTCTGCATTCCCTCTACATTCAATCTGCAGTCCCTCTACATTCAATCTGCAGTTCCTTTACATTCCCTCTGCATTCCCTCTACATTTAATCTGCAGTCCCTCTACTTTCCATCTGCAGTCCCTCTACATTCCCTCTGCATTTACTCTACATTCAAACTGCGGTCCCTCTACATTCAATGTGCAGGCCCTCTACAATAAATCTGCATTCCCTCTATATTCAATCTGCGTTCCCTCTGCATTCCCTCTACATTCAATCTGCATTCCTGCTGCATTCCCTCTACATTTAATCTGCATTCTTTCAGCATCCCTACTATATTCAATCTGTATTCTCTCTGAATTCCCTCTACATTCAATCTGCCTTCCCTCTACATTCTATCTGCATTCAATCTGTATTCTCTCTGAATTCCCTCTATATTCAATCTGCCTTCCCTCTACATTCTATCTGCATTCCCTCTGCATTCCCTCTAGATTCAATCTGCATTTCCTCTGCATTCCCTCTACATTCAATCAGTATTCCCTCTGCATTCCCTCTACATTCAATCTGCATTCCCTCTGACTTTCCTCAGCATTCCCGCTACATTCCCTCTGCATCCCTCTGCATTACTCAGAACACATGAGGGAGAAACAGAGGGAGAAAAGAAGCGTGAGTTCAATACAGATGGTGAATTTACAGGTTCTGGGGCTTGCTTCACCTCTTCAAAAAGAATTGTGGCAGCGAAATAAGTACTCTGACTTTACCTTTGAATAGCAGAAATTCTGAGTAAGAATTAATCTCTCTGAAACTTCTAAACTCGTTGTGAAGGTGGTCAAAATGGCAGATGTTTCAATTAAGCAGGGAAGAAATGCAGTTTAATTTGGTTCCTTAACTGTATTTTCTGTTGTTTTATACCAAATTTAGGGCAGATGCAAGAAAGGCTTTGGCTAAACTTTCCAGGCACTGGGTAAAATTCATGACAGAGTTGACCCACGACCAGTCAATTAACCCCATAATAGGCAGAGTTAAAATAGCTCATGTGCAGTGAGAGAGTAGTTCAACCAAATGTATGTAAAGCAGAAGTGCTTGTATTGAGCTTCAACCTAGAGTAATGGGGGAAGTTAATGGACTCTTGGAAGTGATGACAGTAACAGTGGGGTCAGGGTATCAACCCTGAGCCCTGACCCAGTGTATCAACCCTGATCCCTGACCCAGGGTATCAACCCTGACCCAGGGTCAACCTTAGAATGTTGAACAAATCCAATGAAACGAATGAAAGGAGAAACTTGATCATTTAAAAAAAAAGGTATATAAGATATACAAAAGTAGTAACTCAGCATACAGGTTGCATACAGGCACAAGGTCAAACAGAATAAAACAGCTCTAGATCCCTGCACAATGAGAACAGGATGAGGATGCACTTTAATTGCTATTCTTTAAGAGCGCTATTATAACATCCACCAATCCAGATCATCGTAGTAAATACAATAAGAAGCATACACACTCCAGTCTACTGTAAAACCAATTCCCTCATACACGTGGTTGTGCATCAGAAAGTTGAAGGTGAACATACAATTTGGTGAAGATGAGAACAGTTCATTAGTGTCCAAAATTAGCAGGCCGATTGGATAAATCAGTCTGAAATAGTTGGATCATGGGCAATTCCCTTACTCTCTTTTACAGCTGTTCCAGACAGATAGCTGGAGGAGCGCCAATAAATCAATAGTACATTTCAGAATATTCAACTCCATTAAGTGACAGGTCAAATTCAAAGGCAGAAGCCCCCTTGACTTCAAAAAAAGTCAAGTTACATATGCTTCCGTGAGTCAAACATTGGCACATGAATCAAGACAAATCTGTCAGGTACAATATGAATACTAAAACCATAAGGTTATGTCTGAGCAGGTGAATGGTGTTAATCAGAGCTTAGTAAAAGGTATCAATTCGAACATATTAGTTTGCTTGAATGTTAAACCATGAAATCAAGTAAAGTGGTAAAAATGATGTGTCAATGAAAATAAACAAATACGAATATACAGAAGACTTACCATCTGAGTCTTGTGAGAGGCAACAAATGGCTAGCAGCAGAAGTCCTATCTCTATTCCTAGCCAATGGAAGTGCCATGGCTTCTTTGGCATTTTTGTCAACAGTTACTGCGTACACACCTGAAGGGAAGGAGAGAAAAAAATTCCTTTAAAGAAGCGCCAACATATTTACCCAGTCATAAAGTTTCTTCACCTTGCACCTTAGCCCAGGGTTACCTAAAATTTGAACATAGGTTATGATAGTCCAGGCCTCAGAGTCTGGGTCTGAGATAACCCACGGCTAAAAACAATGCAGAGTGAAAAGGCGACTTTCTCTGGCTCTATCCACTACGTCTATATCTACGTGACAACCTTGTATAACCAAACCTAGAATATCCCACCTTCCCATTCACATGTCAAATCATCAACACAAAACAATAAAGTGTCTGGAAAAAATTTTGCCTCTTTTCAATAATCAAAAACAAAACAAAGCTCGGAGAAATTCTGGTATTCTAATAAGAATTGGACATCGGAGATCAGCCCATTTGAAATGACATTTTTAGTTAGAGCGTTTTACCTCAGTGTAACAGTCTTTTTTTCGAAAAGGCTACTGTCAAATTCAGTTTCTCCTATGTATTACCACTGGGAATGAACTACATTTAACCTTTTCCTTTGAAGTACACAGTATAGTTGATAGTGCTTTCCACCTGAGACATTTAATAGTACCTGTTCACAAAACAGCATAGCTTTGATGTTTTCTACATTACTTCTGTAGTAACTAATTATATGCAAATCAGGGTCTGCCTTTTTCCCTAAGTCACTGATAAAATAAAAAATAAAAAAGGTTGAGTTAATTTATTGGCAGACAATTTATTGGTATTTTGTTGTTGTTGTTAGGAATGTATGTAATTGCTAAGAACCAGGTGGGTGGTTGCTATGCCACAGCCTGTCACTACAGTGTGTCTAAACATGCACAACTTACTTCCATTTGAGAAAACTCTTTATTGCAAGATAAAGGAGATACTTCTTTGTTTGGATAATCTACAGACTCTTACAACAAAAACATGTTGTATTGTTGTAAATAAAACATAATAAAATAAACAAAAATATTACACACAAAAATGAAGAAAAAGTCAACACTGAACGAAAGGCACCGATACTGCACCTCAGAAATCCTTCCATACGCTGGGTGCAAAGAAACTAAAAGCAGTTCTTCCTAAGGTGGTAAAAACTGATTTTCCAAAGGAAACCTTCTCTTTGATCGGGTGTGGTAACTTTTGTGGGTAAGGATGTCAGGTCACGTGGCAGGTTGTTTGCAAAAGGGCTTCACAGATGAATAAGAAGCATTTCAAACTACTTGAGCTCATGGTAGTGCAAGCAAGGATGAGTGCTCGAACAGATTTGTTTTCCTCTCCAAGGTATTGTCCCGCAATACACAATACAATACAAAAAGCTCAAAGGACCCTAGACATAAGGCCCAAATTCAAACTGATTCAGACTGAAACCTTTAGACTATTGAACAAATGCTGGTGCTGCGAACACTACTAAAGATACCTCTTTCATCCCAGGCATTTTCTAACTCAAAGCGGCCAAGTTCTCAACCTAAACTTCAAAGTCTTATGAGATTTCTCAAGAGCACTCTTGAGACTGTGTCGTGTGCTGTAGAGATGCAACGGGTAGCGGGTAGCGTGCTGTACAACTTGTTGGATCTTCAACTTGGAAATAGGAAACCTTGGTCATATTGCAAGACCTGTTATGACACTGCGGGCTGGGATTTGTCTTAGCAGGATGGCCACTGAAAAACGTCCTCCAAAACCTCTGGTCGACAAGTTAGTGATAAACAGGCACAGGGTGCATGAATGGAAACAGCGCTGTTTGGAATCAGCTGGCAACATTTACAGCAAGCCACAATATCCTGCTTTAGGAGCAGGCAAGAAGATTACACATTATATACTGCTAAAAATAAATAAAGGAAATGCTAAAATCCCTCATCGGGTCTCGATAGACAAAATATATTAAAGATAAAAATCTTTACTGCACATTGTGTACTTCGTTGAGAACAAAATAACGTATACAGTCAATGGAAACCAAGATCACCTAATGATTGAGGGCAAGATTCAAACTGAAAAATCTTGGTAAAGATTTAAAATCACAGGCCGTTCCAACTTGTGTGGACCACAGCACCTCATAATGTGACTCAGTAGTGTGTATGACCCCCACGTGCCTGCATGCACTGCCGACAACGTCTGGGCATGTTCCTGATGAGATGGCAGATGGGGTCCTGGGGGATCTCCTCCCAGACCTGGATCAAGGCATCAGTGAGCTCCTGGACAGTCTGTGGCGCTACTTGACGGCGTTGGATGCCCCGATACATAACATTCCAGAAGTTCTTAATGGGAACGTCATCCAGGAAGTGCCTACACACTCTGGCCAAATGAGGCTGGGCGTTGTCCTGCACCAGGAGGAACCCAGGGCCCACGGCACCAGCGCAAGGTCTGATGGTGCAGTGGTCTAAGGATAACATCCCAGTACTTAACAGCAGCCAGGCTATTATCATTGGCTAGCACGTGGGAGTCTCCAAGGGCCATCCAAGGATATGCCTCCCCAGACCATAACTGACATAACTGATGCGTCTCCAGACCCTTTCACGTCTGTCACATGTGTTCACTGTGAACCTGGTCTCATCTGTGAAGAGAATGTGGCACCACTGTTAAACCTGCAAATCCTGGTGTTCTCTGGGTAATGTCAATGGAGCTGCACGTTGCTGGGCTGTGAGCACAGGTCCCACTAGAGGATGTCGGGCCCTCATGCCAGTCTACAAAAACTGTGCATCTTGGCAGATATTGCCCGGGGGCTTACAAGTTCATTTCAATCCCAGCGTTTAGGCACAGACGCCTAGTTTATGCACATGCATTATTTGTCTATAGGTGACATGATTAGGCTTTTGAACAACAGTTTGTGAAGGTTTATACCTGTCACAGAACCATTATTGCATTCTTCAGAACCAAAATTGCATTCTTCTTTCAATGCAAATACACCATGACAACTCCTTTGGCTGTATAACTGTGAAACCATCTGGTTATACACCAAGAAAATATGTTACAACCGTCTCCTAATCTGATGTCTGTTCAAAAGATACACGACATAGTGGGGCAAGCTACTAAATGTGTGGCAAGCTACTAAAAATTATTAAATATACAGTAAACTTGAGCATGATTTGGACAGGGACTTTTTGTACAGACTGTTTGCTGCAATCTACATCTTTTTTATACATATTGGAGAGCCATGCAGAAATCACAGTACTTTCCTCCTCATTTTGGACAGATTCATATAATATACAATAAGGAAGTCAGATTTAGTAATTGGTCACACATCCTTTGCACACAATGATTGCGGTGCCCCACAGAGAACCCCACACCTGGTGATCCTCTGCCTGGCTTCTATTGCAGTCACCTACGCTTTCCGCTTGTTTTGTGGCCTGCTGGAATTCAGTCAAGATTTCGGGTTGTGAATGTCTCGATAGCAGTCCTCTAGATTGTGACAACAGATAAGAAAAGTGACCTGCCAAGGTTGAATAGCTGGCATATAATGAGCACAGTCTGGCATGTGATGTGAAAGACTTCTTCCACAGGAAACGTCAGTCCACCACAGGCAGTAGGGAACATGTGCTGCATTGACGATCGGCTTCTGAAACGATTGGAAATACAACAGTGATGCATTTTGTGGGCTTTGCTTTGCCACCGATGAGACGGCGTGCTGTACTGCCTGGCAAGGCAACAATGTTGGTCGATGGTTTGTTATATTGGTCTTTTAAATCTTCAGGTTTTTTTTTTTGGTTACTTCTGGTTAGACGAGAAATGTATTTTTTATTTCTTCAAACATGTTGTGTGAAGCAAACCCCTAGTTGCCTTGTTATTGTTCAAGTCTAGTTATATGTTCTATCAACAGCACATTGTTGTAATCGGCACACAGAATAACATATGCAGCTTTAAATGTGATTATATTCGCTTGTTGAAGTCTGTGTCAACTAATCCCACGCTTGCCACTGTCAAGATGATGTATTCTTACCCTGCAGCTTAACATAAAGAAAGATTCATTGATTGACACTGATGCAATAATAACAAATAAATAAGTCAGGACAGCAATTGAGAAGACAAGCAGATGGAAAAAGCTTGTTCTCGCCCAGACTCACTGCAGCTGTTGCCCGGATTCAGCAGCTATGACATAACTCTTCATGTTGGTCATGCTGATGCCAGTCGCCGACAGGCTGAAAGTGCCTTGTTGTAACTGCTTGAAAAGTAACATCTAAGCAAAATGTGTGCTTCAGAGACAAAGGTAAATCAGAAACCACCCACAGTACTAGTCTCACCCCCACTACCCCCCAACAATTGTTGCATGGACAGGCAACTGCTCAGTTAAAGAAATCTCTGTCAATTAACTGACAAACAACTGACTAGTTGACTGGATAGTGTCAGCACTCATTTTAGTATTTTGAAGTGGAACAACGAAAAATGACTAATATTGCTTCTGTTAACTGATAACTCTTGAAAGGGCATTTGGTTTGTTCTAATGACTAGGACGTAACGTAACACAATGCTTTGGATCCCAGAATTGTGTATTGCCTCTTAAATACAGTAGGAAAAAGCTAAGAAGTAAACAAAGATCGTTTAGGTAATGGGCCACATTGAACTTTTAAACACTGTGAATCCATTCCTGTCACCAGTGTTTCACTAACTCTGTGAGGAGAGACATCATTACTCTGGCGAGCCATATAACAGGAAACTATTCATAGGGAATAATGAGGCGTACAGCAAATGTGATGCGGCGGAACAGAAAATAACAATGAATAATCGCTCTTACTGATAATCACTTGATCGGGTACAGTAGTAAAACTGACATCTATACCTTACTTTACCTTCACATTTACTACCAACAATATTGTCCTTTACAGTGCATACAACATATTAACCCATTCAACAGTAAGGAGAAAAACTGCTTCCCATTACGGAGTGAAATGGCTTTAAATGAGACATTCCTAAGGTTTCCACCGGAAAGAAAAATACTAATTAACTTTTTAACAGCATTGGGAAAATATGTTATTGGAAATGGAGAACAGGTAGGGAATTGCCCTAGAGATTAAACAGTTTTTGTGATTAAAACTTGACGTATAACAAGTTGTTGTTTGCAGTCAACCCTATAGAGGAATCTTTACCTGCTATTGAGCTCCTCTTCTTTGACAAAGCAAAGGACCCTAAGCTCAGTAGTAATCATTTGGATTAGTCAGGTTCATTATAACACACTGTATGTATCCCAGCATTTGCCATTTTAAGTAACCTGTCGTACGGCGGAATGGGATAAAACGTATCCTGGTTCCCCAGTGGGAAGTGGATGTCAGTGTGGCAGAGTCTCAGTTGTCGGTCAATGTATGAATTGGGCACTTTATTCACAGTTCAGTGATCTGATCAGTAAGTAGTTGTTGCACTGTGAATGCACAGGGTTTAGTGTGATGTAAACTCCAGCCAAAATAACTAAGAATCACTTGCACTGTGAATACAAATGATTCCAGGGATCACAAATCTGGCAGTGGCCTCATGCATCAATATTGCCATTATATAAAAAACACATGGTCTATCCAACAATTCTATAAGTGTCACACATGCAATGGTAATATATGTAATCCTCCCTTTATAGTCTGTGGACAATATGCAATGGAGATACCAAACAGTGAAAAGTGTCACAGTGGGGAAAGAACTGGGATCTGTGAACTTAGATCTGTAAAAAATCAATCTCACTAATCAATGGAAGAATAAAAAAAAAAAACTAAAATGTCAGATGAGAAAGACAGGCTACAACACCAGGCTGTTAGGCGTGCTATTAAGATGCTAATCCGAAAGGAGTTGGAAGGGTAGAAATTGCAGAGTTCAAAGTTTTTTATTCTGAATTCGCATAGCTTTAACTAGCAATCTTAAAATGCATATTTCTACTATAATCTGAAGAAACAATAAATAACAACAAGTTAATTTGCCAGACCAGCGGGAGTGGACTTGATTGTTATCTCCTGTCCACCACGTCCAACGCATTCAGTACTCCCCCCTCCATACTTCCTGCTGCTCTGCTTCCGCACTAAGTCGTTGCTAAAACTTTGAGATATGAATATAACCTTGTTTCCCTGAGAAAGGGACTGTTCTACAACACACTAGGGAATGCACCTTTATGTGCCTCAACAACCTGATTGCAAAACTTTGATCATTCCTTGTAAGGCCAAATGTGGGCATTTGTCACCAAACAGCTGCAGGCGATAAAAGCCCAGGTCGACCCTGACAACATTGATTTGGATCTGCACTTTAGCATGGCATGATGGGTGTAGGGCCTTTAAGGTTTCATACCTCCTTCACCTTTTCAGGAAACCACGAGGAAGGTTACTCGGTACACCACTTAATATAAGTGTGCCACTTAGCCAGTGAGGCCAAACTCTTAGTGTGGTAGCCAACACAATGGAAACAAACGAACATGGCAAACATCTCTTAGGGCAAAACACAGAACACTTGGAATGCCTACTTATTCACTCCTGTTTGAGTCGACAGCACAATATGCGCTAAACTGGAAGCAGAAATATTGAGGCCATAAAGGGTCATAAACTTGTGAGTAGAAGCACAAATACGCCATAGTCAACCTACTAAAAAGTAGCAAGGATGCTGCAACACCCGAAGTAAAAAGCAACTGCCATTCTTGAATGAGATATGATGGTAGCACAAACCCTGTTTGGATTGTATTTTCCCCCAAGGTTCATGTTATGAGACAAGACATGCACAGGACAAGAGACATGGATTCATTTATCTGGGTGCCATAAACAGCAAGTCATTATGCCATTGAGTCCCCTTGGACATCCGTTGAATAGGTGACAACTGGTAAGCAAGGTTCCTTTGGCAAACAGGGAGCCAAAAGGACCAAAGACAGACCCTGCAGATTTACTTTGTCCAGTCTAGGCTGGATCAGAACCACTTGACAACCTAGCAGGTCACACCCAGAGAGAAGAACGGCAGACACAGAGCACTTTCTCCTGATGCATGTGGATTTACATGGGGCCCAATAAACCTCTGACAGTTCTGATATCCAATGGATGAGGCCTCCATTCTGAGAAGTGAGAGGCACCCGTGGAGAAGGAATACGCACCTCGGTTAAGAACCGGCTTAAAAATGACAATAGCAGCGACCGGCGTGACATGTCCTGTGTTTGGTATTGACCAGATTATGTAATAGATGACTGCCCTGAAGGTACTCCAGTACTGTTCTGCACAATAGATGACTGCCCTGGAGGTACTCCAGTACTGTTCAGCACAATAGATGACTGCCCTGAAGGTACTCCAGTACTGTTCAGCACAATAGATGTCTGCCCTGGAGGTACTCCAGTACTGTTCAGCACAATAGATGACTGCCCTGAAGGTACTCCAGTACTGTTCAGCACAATAGATGACTGCCCTGGAGGTACTCCAGTACTGTTCAGCACAATAGATGACTGCCCTG
>JACXGK010007894.1:0-23959 GCA_016801125.1 Novumbra hubbsi
TGTCGGTCTGGTAACACTGTTAGGACCTTGTCGGTCTGGTAACACTGTTAGGACCTTGTCGGTCTGGTAACACTGTTAGGACCCTGTCGGTCTGGTAACACTGTTAGGATTGCCTGTCCTGTAACTCTGAGGCCGCTGGCCTGTCCTGTAACACTGAGGACGCTGGCCTGTCCTGTAACAGAGGTCCTGGACATCAGCAAGGCATGGAGTTCCATCTAGAAACACAATTATGGGATAATAGAGTACTGGAAAAGCACTGACTGGTCCAAAAAATCCTTGTTTACTTACTGCACACACTACAGACCACAACTGAGCATCTTTTGTATGAGCATGTATGTACCGCAATCATGGAACATTTCCCACTCCTTCTAGAGTCCATATCACAAAGATTTCAAGGTCCAACCGGGTTGTAGAGAGTTGTACCTGACCTTTGAGTGTGTAGTGTGTCAGTGTGCATTAATTGAATGCGCTGAGATATTATGCAAACAGTAAATTCCACCGTTCGACTTGAACTCATGAAAACGATGTTGTAGTGAAACATGTCGTGTTCCTGTGACTAATGCGTGGCCCTGACCCCCCGCTCTCACAATGTAAACGTCACAGTGGTTTTACTGAACTCTATGGTGCAACACTCACACAGCTCTACAGCTACGAATTGAATGACACGTTGTTCTATTGGAGGAGACTCAACAGACATGTCATAGCCAGTGAGCTTTATGCACAGAGACTTTAGAACTCCTCTATTGGAAGGAAGTTGTCGTGACAACTGTAGCTACTTGATGTGTCTTTGAGACTGCAAAAAAGAGCAGAATGGCTATCTATACTTCCCATTGCACTGGGCCATCTTTGATGGAAACACTAATGCACTAGGGTTATGTCATTCTGTAATGGAAACATACTTTTTTATGCTATTTGACAGTAAATGTAGCGATTAAACTAGACATTGGGACAACATTGCCCCCTTACTATTTGTCAGTAAATTCATAACTGCTAACTTTGTTGTCTAAATATATTGGTAGGCTCTGGCTGTTTGGTGTCAGTTGTTTAAATTCAGACTGGAGGGTTTTTTTAACAACTAGATAAGAACTTTATAAAACAGATTTTCCTCAAGTAACTTAAGTGCTTCTCTCCCCACACAGCGACTGGAGGATAAACTGCTTCAGCAGGCAGACTATGAAGATGTCAAGAAAGAGCTCAGGTAATTCAGTTCCCCCCCCTCAGTCTTTCTCCCCCCAGCAACAGGCTCAGGTTCCATAAACAGAGCAAATGAACCAGGACAAATGAATTCCTCCCAGCCTCAAATTAAAGTACAACTATAGTATTACAACTATGGAAGATGCTGCTGCATTAGGAGCTGCACAGAATCACTGCTATGCCCTTCTGACACCCTGCCAAACCACCCTCAAGACTATCATTAACCTTTAGATGTAGCCCCTGGATGCTGACCCGTAAGAGAGTATTATTGGACAAACACTGGTAACACTTATCAGCAAAAGCTAGTTTGATTGGACAGCAGGCGTTTGTGTTGAACCGGTTTTTGCCAGTGGAGATGGAGCGCTGACATGGCTGTTAAACCGGTATGTACGGCATGCTCTCCCTCCGTAGTGCGGGTTTGGTGACAGGCTCTCCTAAGCTTCTTCTTTAAAGCGTAGCTACGTTAATGGAAAGTCTTGATGCGAGTGATAGTGGCTGTCAAATTTGTTATGCGTACAGTAGCTGGATGCATGTATATTAACTACACTAACCAAGGGGGTCTGTGTGTTTTTTATCTTCACACATTAACACGATGCATGTTGTAATCTTTATTGGACTCATAAGCTCTAGCATTTCTGCTCTGTTGAACCAGGACTGGGAACAGTGGCTTATCACAGTTCAAGCAAGAGACAAGAAGGCTAACTAAGTTAACATTTGCTGATAAGATCACTGGACAACACTGACCATGTTTAGGGAACATTTCTTGCATTTTGCATCTTCCACTAGGAGATTTGACACTCATTTAGTAACTGGATTTTCAGGCACAATTTTGAAGTCAATTTTGAATGTCAGAATCTGGAAACTGCTCTATTTCAATTTTTTTCCAAGCCACTGATGGTCAGCCAAACAGACTGCCAGCCTTTGAGGGAAGCATTCCTCTTCTAATGGATTCATTTGTCTTTATTATCCCCTTTTTCATAGAAAAACCTTCGTTTCTAGATAATATTGCCTGAAATCTAATTGGCACCCAGAACAAGATTGAATAACCTCTTTTAATTACTGTTGTTCGGCTGTAAGGATTTCATTGTATTTTCAGAATTCTGTGGTTGGAGCAGACTTGTATTCAGCCGACTGTTGTGACATTGCTTTATGACAGCCTGTTGCTAATTTATATCTCAATGTTGTGTGGCCCTTTGTGTATTTCTAATATGCTTTTTCTTGTGGGTTTAATAATGTCGTTCTTTTGCTTCACAGTATCCTCAAGTCCATGGAGTTTAGCTCTTCAAACTGCTCTTCAGCACAGGTAAGTACACTGAATTTATTTGAACAATATGTTGACCATTTATCTTAAAAACAATGTTTAACCAAGTACTCTGTGTCAGGACTCTAAGAAGCCCTTGGAGTTGTTGTTGGAGAAGAGTAGAAGTCTGAAGACTGAGAGCTCCTCCTTGCGTCAGAACAACAGTGAGCTGAGTGGTGAGTCCTTTAAGTATTAACACGTACATGGTACCTACACACACACACACACACAATACCTAGACACACACACACCCACACAGTATCTACACAGGCATGCTGTTTGAGTATTAGACTGTTGTGTTTTATTTGTCCGACTTGAACTTGGCCACTGAGAAAATTGAACATCATTGTTTTCCAGGACCTTCTATTTGTTTAATTTCCTTAACGAGTATCAGATAAGCCATTCAGATATCGGCACATTTCTTTAGTGATAGGAAAGTAGATACAACCACAAAGGGCATTGCTATTGTCCACCACCCTCTGCCAAGGTCTTATTCCCAGGCTGGAACAGAACAGGTCTCTAAAGCACTGATAGCGTTGTTTTCAGAGAGGGGGGTCAATGTTTGATTAAACTCATTGAGCCCAATTCAGTGATGCACAAAGCCATTGCATTCCACCATTGACCTCAGACCTTATCGCCCTCTCTTGTCACGACATGCCAGCTCTTTTACGATCATAGCCCATAGAGCAGCCATACGCATATTCTGGCCATGTCTATAAATCCCCAGACTCCCCAGGATATGTCATGAAGAGCTTTTTGAAAGAACAAAATTCACAACAACAGGAAACAAGCATATCACAATGGAACTGTCGCCTGTTGTCGATATCTTGTACACATATTGTCTGAGCTGGAGCTTCCTGGTCCTGAACGTAGTCTTCTGTCCTTAGCCTTCATCCTAGTAAGGGTCTGTTTGGCGGTTGTGTGTTGTCTGTCTTTGTGTATGTGTGTGTTTTGTGTATTGTCTGTGTGTGGTGTCTGTAAGTGTAGTGTCTGTGTGGGTGTGTTGTTGTTGGGGAGTTGTCTATCTGTGTGCTGCTGGTGTGTGTGTGTGTGTGTGTACACGCTGTTTCCTAAAAAGTTGGGACGCTACTTAAAATAAAAAATTAAAAAACAGATTGCAAATGGTTCTTAGGATGGTTCTGTCAGAACTGCCACCACCTTCTCTGGACCTGAGCTAATAAATGTACTAAAGAGGAGAGGGGCTATCTGTCTTGTTATCAGCACACAGTTTAAAAGCTAGCATCTGTGATGGTATGGGGGTGCATTTGTGCACATGGCATGGGTGACTTGCCCATCTGTGAAGGCACCATAAATGCAGAAATATATGTATGGGTTTGGAGCAACATAGGCTGCCATCCAGACAAAGTATTTTCAGGAAAGGCCTTGCTTATTTCAGCAAGACAATGCCAAACCTCATTCTGCAGGTATTACAACAGCATGACTTCTTAGTAAAAGGGTCTGTGCTAAACTGGCCTGCCTGCAGTCCAGAACAGTCACCCATTGAAAACATTTGGTGCATTATGAAAACAAAAATACAACAAGGGAGACCCCAAACTTTTGAGCGGCTGTAATCCTATATCAAACAAGAATGGGAATACATTTTACTAAAAACTACAGCAGTAGTATCCTCAGTTCCCAATGCTTTTATATTGTTATAAGAAGAGGTGACGCAACACAGTCTGTTCTGTGACTGTATAATGGAAGGGTTGGATGCAGACAGTCGTCTCACACCATTAGGGCTGAAGTGCAGCTGCTTTCTCAGAGTGACACTCGACTTGTCTGGCTCCTCAATGTATCTCATTCAGAGAACCAGGGCTTTAAGCAACATGGATTTGATTGGTACTGTAACTCTCTTTGTGCCACATTTTAAATGAATCACTGCTTGAGTTCTTGTTATGTCTTCATTTATCTGAAAGCCTTGAGTTTTAATTTGCTCGCTATCTTATCTGGGAATGAGGAGATTGGGGACCCTAGGACCTTGATGTATACAGCCCACCTTTTGCCACTACTGGTAGCAGATGTCTTATCCAGTTGAAGGGCCACTTCTGAGAGCTTTAGGCTTCTGCTCTACAATTCTAAAGTATATCTCTCCCTAATCTCAGAGATGTGACTATTCCAAAGGGCCATATTTAGCTTTATATAATAACTGCAAGTAGACAAACAGGTACTGACCACAGTGTTTGGGGGCCATATCTCATCGTTGCGTGTTAAGGTCAGTTTGTTTCCCAGGGCTGTTTGGGTAGCGCATCTGCGCCCACACAGATAGCGTTTATGTTCTGGGGGTGAGGGCAGTGGTGAGGGCAGTGCAGACCACCCTAAGCCAAGGGGAAAGGGGGTCACAGGAGGTCAGAGGCCGGAGGAGATGGAGTGATCCAGTATGCTAATGAAGCCCTGGTTGTCTCCCCTCCTGCTCTGCCCTTTACCACTCAGTGCACTTGGCCGCTCCAAAATGTCATCCCAGTTAGCTTGGGGTCTCCCCTGCTCCCATGGCAAGGCAGAACATTGGTATTGCTAATGGCACCCTCGTTGTCCAACCGGATCATGCTGATATGGGACCCTAGGCCTTGTTTGTTACAGGTCGGTTTGGTTACGGCTCGGACCACTGGTACTTCCGCCTTTCTTTTCAAACTTGTTAATTCTTACAAATCTGGAGGGTGTTATCAGGTTTTGGACATAACGATTTGTTTTCAAGGGCCTTACTTGCGTGGCCTATGGCTGTACCTAACACGAACCGCGGCTCAGTTGTGTCCTGGCTCTCTGACAGACGTGCCGCTAAGGCAGATGCAGACCCTGACGTTAACCCACCCTGAAGTTTCCTGGTACTGAGCGCTGGCCTGGAGATGCGGGGTAAAGGAGGCTGAGTGGAGCACCAGCACACAGCAGGTCATCTAAGCACCTCTGCCTGGGTCTATATCCTGGGACATGCCTGCCAGACGTGTCCCTTCCCTCACTGTCCCTCTTTACAGACAGAAGCCCTACTGGCTGGTACATGCATCAGTGTTAGGCTGCGCCTCCGAAGTCCACCGTGGCCGTATGTCTTCATTTCCTCTAATGTGATTGTTTTGTTTGTCCTGGTCTCCCAGGCGTGAGGGAGCGAAAGGTCAAGGAGTCATCAGAGGGTCCGCCGCGGCTTCCCACCACGCCCATGGGTGCCACCATGCAGGACTCCCCTCCGCCTACCTCCTCTCAGCTCCTCCTGCGCGCGTCCTCCGTCGGGTCCTCTGACACCACCCCCGTTACCGCTGCCAACGGCACGCACCACTTCTCGCCCACGGGCGGAGGGCTGGGCGGACAGGACTTCTTCAGCCCCTCCTCGCTGGCGTCGGCGGGCAACAATTACCCCCTGGCGGGCAAAGTGGCACTCAACTCTCTGCTTCAGCGCCAGCTCATGCAGACCTTCTACTCCAAAGCCCTGCAGGACTCCGTGTCTGCCTCTGGCCAGGCCCTACTCTTTTCTCCAGCCCATTACCCCGCTCCCAACTCCCTCTCAGCCAGCCCCCTGCCGACCCATCAGGCTTTGCAGTCGCGTCAACCGTCCACCGGCAGCCCGGACGTTAACGGCCTCGCCCCCTCGCCCAGCCAGTCCGAGGGGACCGGCAGCGTCTCTGAAGGCGAAGACATGGACACGTCGGAGATAGCGCGGCAGGTCAAGGAGCAGCTGATCAAGCACAACATCGGGCAGAGGATCTTTGGCCACTATGTGCTGGGGTTGTCCCAGGGCTCGGTCAGTGAGATCCTGGCCCGGCCCAAGCCCTGGAGCAAGCTGACCATCAGGGGCAAGGAGCCCTTTCACAAGATGAGGCAGTTCCTGTCAGACGAGCAGAACATCCTGGCACTGCGGAGTATCCAGGGGAGACAGAGAGGTGAGGCTGACACACACACACACACATCACACTTCAACTGCTCTGACCCAGACACACAGAAACACTTCCATTCTGTAGCCGTCTCTGAGCTGGTTTTGCACTGTTCTCTCACACACGCTGAGTTTTTCCCCAAACGCATTTTGGTCGATATGCATCACACATGTTCCTCGTCTGACATTAGCAGCTTTCTGGTGTCACTTGTAGAACAGGGTCGGTTTGCCGTTGCTTGGTGACCCTGCTGTGGATTCATCTCAACAGGTAAAGGGCTGGGGCTCAGTGGTCTAACCTGAAAGCAAAGCAATTCAGCAAAAAACGTCAACAGTTCAAATGACAACAGTTGTGTTTGTGGTTACTGATGGTACTGGTTTCCGTTTAACGAGACTTTGTGATGCCCCCATCCAGCCCGGTCCGTTGATGAATGGACAGCGATGCTTATCACAGCCGCCAGTCATGTTTCCCCCCACTAAGATGTCCGGATTAACCCTGCTGACAAATTCCCTTTCCCTTCGTTATCGCCGTTTGCTTGTCGCCGTAGCGACCGTGGGACCAGGTAGAGGGTGTGGACACGTGCGTTCAGGGGGCCACTTAACCCCGCCGGCCTGCTGCCTCTCGCTATGGATTTTTATAACCGTCCTAAATGGCCCGTTTCTCAACGCTCCTTGGGAACGTGCGCCGCTGAGTCGGTGAGTGGGAGGCAAGCTGATCCGTCGGATCGCAGGGGGAGATTTTCCTGATCTGTCTGAATGGGCACGTCAGCTCTCCAACAGCAGTCAATGGCATGCATGCGTGGACAGGCATTGGTGCAGACAGCTGGAGTCTCAGTGGTGTGAATGTGTTCGACAGAAATCTTCTGAAGCCACGCTGGTAGAAACCGGAGTGACGGTCTACCCTGAGACTGACAGCCTGGCTGGCCGCGCCCCTCTGCCACAGATCCCTCATTCTTCCCACCAAACCGCACGTGACTAATGCAGACACTTTGAAGAGCAATTCTGCAGAATTTCCGAGCGATTAGGAAAGACATCCATCGTTCCTATTAACTCATATAGTCTTTCATGTCTGGGCTCCTTCTCTTCCTCTCTCCGCTCCGTCTGCCTCTCCTCCTCTGCTCTTTCCGTCCTTCCGAGGGGAGGGTTTACTTAGTTCCCAGCAATGCAGGGCGAGTGGCGGATTTGAGCTGTCGACAGGGGGAACCCCGGACGGGAGCTCGGGGAGACCTGTTGAGTCTAGGAGATGCGTAAGACGGCCCCACTTGGCAGTCAAGTTAGGCTGATGTGAATGTTTATACTTGGGGGCCAAATCTAGTTCACCGGGTGGTTGAGTGTAGATCAATGTGCAGACTGTTGCCCTCTTGTCTTCCAGGCTTGTTCGGATGGTCTTGTCTTCCAGGCTTGTTTGGATGGTCTTGTCTTCCAGGCTTGTTCGGATGGTCTTGTCTTCCAGGCTTGTTTGGATGGTCTTGTCTTCCAGGCTTGTTTGGATGGTCTTGTCTTCCAGGCTTGTTTGGATGGTCTTGTCTTCCAGGCTTGTTCAGATGGTCTTGTCTTCCAGGCTTGTTTGGATGGTCTTGTCTTCCAGGCTTGTTTGGATGGTCTTGTCTTCCAGGCTTGTTCGGATGGTCTTGTCTTCCAGGCTTGTTCAGATGGTCTTGTCTTCCAGGCTTGTTTGGATGGTCTTGTCTTCCAGGCTTGTTCGGATGGTCTTGTCTTTTAGGCTTGTTTGGATAGGCTTCAAGGAGTTTGTCTGGCAGCAAGCCCCAAAACTGTCTGCCAGGGACGAAGTCTACCAGAAGTATAATAGAATCGTGTTGGAGAGAAATGTACTGGTGTTCTTATTCACTGTAGCTACTAGTTCGGCTCTGTTTCAATCATTCATGTTCTCAATAACTGAACCCACAACTTCGTTCAGTGAGCCCAAATCCCCGTCAAAGTCTGTTCTCCAGTGTGTGGAGCGTTTGATATGTGGTTTGAACGGTAGAACATGTGGATTGACTTAAGGGTTCTCTGAAGGCGGTTCAAGGCTGTGAAGTGTGGTCTGAAATGCACTTTCATTGTTTTCTGGCTATGTGACAGGATGATTGACTACTGCGATGCGTTTTACTTGGGCCAAAGTGTGTGCAGTGAGCATGCGAGACATACTGGATCAAATGGCTTCTAGACAGATCCTTAGTAGTTCACTCGATCATTGTTGAATGATTTTGCCCAAATATGTGGGTTTTTGCTTAGAATACTGGATTTGGCGGTGATGAAGAGGTGGTGTGGTATCTAGTGAAAAGGCCCTGACTACCTCCACCTTGTCTAGAATGAAACTCCTAGACATAGATCTAGTGTCAGGTTGGCGTTTTCCCTCTTGGTGGTTAAGGGTAGAATTTTGGGAGTGAAATCTCCCCTAATTTCTGTGGCAGTCCAGAGGTCTGACACCCACTTATCTGTCGCCGCTTGTTTTCCAACAGAGAACCCAGGCCAGAACCTGAACAGAGTGTTTCAGGAGGTTCCGAAGCGAAGAACCGGCTCCGAAGGCTCCTCGAGGCCAGGTCTGTTCTTTGCCTTCCCTATCGTGGTTGGTTTCGTGTTTTGGTCGGCTTTTATGTTTACCAATTTGTTGTCAGTTGGCCCTTGTCAAAGTCCCTCTACCACTTCTGGCCTGGAGTCTAGCTGTGAATACAGGGAAGCGTTACCACCCATACAGAGTCCCGTATTGTTTCTTCCCAGAAGAGGGTTGGTTTATCTGTCCTCAATCTGTGGTTATAGGGGCGGGGGTGGATTAGGCTAAATAGGAGGGGGTATAAAGGCACCCTTTCGGTCCATAGGGTGTGTCTTTAAAGTCATTTAAAAATCTGGTCCCAGCCAGCCTACGCAATCTCTCTCTTTCTGACATCAGGGCAAAACCTCACACGTATAATTTAGCTTTTAAAAAGATTTATATGCCGTGCTATGTTCATTCCCCAAGTAGTGCACTGTTTCATGCCTTATGAAAATGGCCTTGGGTGTGGTGCTGACATGCTGTTTGGCACTTCCATAGGCCACATACACAAACCTTTTATTTTTAGAGGTGGTAGTGTTTTAACAAAACCCAAACTTCAATAACAGAGGTCCTTGCTTAGATCACTATGACCCAGCAGCTGTGTCTATATACCGCTGTGTTAAGTGTGTGTGTGTGTGTGTGTGTGTGTGTAAAAGAGTACATGTCAGAGATACACTTTTGTGTGTACTTGTAGCAACCACAAAGATAGAAATACATTTTGACAGGTCCCCACTTGGGGAAATTAATGTTCAATGAAGTGGTTAGGTTTAGGGGAGAAACTAACAGTTGGGCAGAGTGTTAGAATTTGGGTTACTTTCAGGTAAAGGCCAGTAAGGTTCAGGGTTAGGTGTTAACTGACTAGGTTAAGTTTGTGCATTAAAGTGAGGATATTGAGGTACAAGGATCAGGGGTAGGTTTCAGGTCCCCTACATGGATAAAAGAACAAACGAGTGTGTGTGTGTTTGTGTTGGGGGGGGGGGTGTAACATGCCAGGTGTTACCGGGGTCACCGCTGGGCTACCAGTCCTCTCTTCCCCTTTTCTATCATGAACTAAACCCAGTTCACCCCCTGTTCAAGCTGCTCCCCCCTCAATCACACACAAGTAAGTGTGACCTTGGCCAATTACTCACCATTACCAGTCTCAGGACAGATGGAGGACAGGAAGCTTCAGAGCCGCATTCATCAGGCCCTCCATGTTGAACTCCAAACAGCAATTAGCCTTCTGATGCCTGGCCTGCCTTTCTCAGGGAGCCCGGCGAAAATCTGGTTTCCATTGTTGTGGAGAATGAGTGGCTGGCTGGAAGTCTTCTGTTTATCGCTCACGAGGAACATGTGTAGCCGTGGCCTCTTGTGTTCACGGGATTGAGCTGTGTTGTAAAGGAGACCCCAGGGGTGGACTCCAGCCAGCCAGACACACACGCACACGCTGGTTCTGTTGCTAAGAGGCTCATTGTGGTTGAAGGCAGACCGCACTGAGAGGCTAGGAGGAGCGACGCCTTGGCTTCATCTTGGACAAAGACAGGTAGTCTAAAACTACCGGTTTGTGTTATTTTTATTTATTAATTTTTTTACCAGGTATTTCTGGGTATTCGAGCGTTCAGCGTTACACCTCACAGTGCATGTAATGACACGTACGCCGCTGCTGTTCTCGGATCCACAGTGTGTACCGCCGCCCGCTGTCCCCCTCCCCGGTACGCTGTACTGACCTCTATCGCCCCTCCCGCAGGTAACATCACTACCCGTATCCGGACCCTGGAGAGTGGCTCCGACGAGGCCATCAAGTCCATCCTGGAGCAGGCCAAGAGAGAGCTGCAGGTCCAGAAGGCCGGTGAGTGACTCCTCTCTGTGGCAGACGTGCGTTTCAACCCCCCACTTGATTCCCTGTATTAACGGCTAGAAATAAATGGCCCGGCCGGCTAACTCGCCACTGTGTCTTATGCCTCCTGTAAATGTCCCAAAATTGCCACTGGCGTGGTATCTGAATGCTAGTGAGTGCCAGACCGTGGCCATGTCTGTTCCTGGTGCTAACCCCTCCTGACACCGTGCCACTCACTACAGATGGAACGGAGGACAGACGGCACCGGCAGACAGGTTACCCCAGAGGCATGGGCAACTATTTCGCAAAATATGCACAAAGTCTGAGACTCGGTGAGGATTGGATTTAACCTTACACACTGTGTGGCCCGACACCGGGAATTCACAAACCAAATACACACTGAGAGGCTGTGGGCCGCTTTCTGCCTGGGTTAGATGATTTCCTCAGCCGTGGCCCTAGTCTTAATGATGAGGTTGTACTGTTGAGCGGGAGCGTTAGTGGCAAACGCATGAGAAAGGCCGCTGTACCGACGGTCTGGGGTGACTTGTTCATGCTGGTTCAACGACTGTAAATGTTTTGAAGACAATGTTACTCAAGAAAGCAGTGCTTAGAAAATGCTGCATTGTTCTTTTGTTTTGAACATATCATATTTATATACATATAGCCCTTTACACAATGTTCTTCATGAAGGCCTTTACACAATGTGTTCTACATGTAGCCCTTTACGCAGTGTGTTCTTCATGAAGCCCTTTACGCAGTGTGTTCTTCATGAAGCCCTTTACGCAGTGTGTTCTTCATGAAGCCCTTTCCGCAGTGTGTTCTTCATGAAGCCCTTTACGCAGTGTGTTCTTCATGAAGCCCTTTACGCAGTGTGTTCTTCATGAAGCCCTTTACGCAGTGCGTTCTTCTTCATGTAGCCTTTTACACAATGTGTTCTTCATGAAGCCCTTTACACAATGTGTTCTTCATGAAGCCCTTTACGCAGTGTGTCCTTCATGTAGCCCTTTACGCAGTGTGTCCTTCATGGAGCCCTTTACACAATGTTCTTCATGAAGCCCTTTACGCAGTGTGTTCTTCATGTAGACCTTTACGCAGTGTGTTCTTATAGGCAGTGTGTTCTTCATTGAGCAACGTCTGAATTGAAGTGTGGTTATTGTCTGTAGCATTGTTTCATGCCTGTATGTCTCTTCCTGCAGTAGATTCGCCTCAGCCCCCATCCTCCTCCAGTGGTGGGGGTATCAGCTCTGGTGGATCGTCCAGCTCAGACGAGACCATCCGTTCAATCCTGGAGCAGGCAAGGAGGGAGATGGAGGCCCAGCAGGCTGCTCTGGAGCCCATCCTTAAGGCCTCCTCCATGGGCCCCTCCGATCTGGCCCTCCTCTCCCCCAAACTCCTGGGCACTCCCACCCTCGCAGCCTCCTACTCTCCCCTGGCCCTCTCCCTCAAGAAGCCCTCCATCCCCCCTTCCTCCTCACCCTCCTCCTTGCTGGACTTTCACTCTACCATGGTGAAGAAGGAGTCGGGAGAGGTGGCGGTGGGAGAAGGCGGGGGAGGGTCGCTAACGGAGGGAGGGCCCAAGCAGGGGCGGGGCTCCTGGAGGGACCAATGGTGGAGCAGTATGCACGCTGGGGGCCGTGGTGTCACTGCTAACGTGAACGAGGACACGCGGAGTCAGGAGGACAGCAAGGAGGTACAGTTAATAACACACACACTGCCTAATTGACCTCTGACCTCTGAACCATGGGGTTGGTGAGGTGCAGATGTATCAGTACCACCAGTCCATTGTTCACTCAAGGCTCCTGGTCCCTGCTGGACCTGCTGTTTGTCTGTTGTTGGCTGCTTCTCCTTAAACCGCTGAGATTTGGACCGCACTGCTGCCTCTGCTGTTGGAGAACACTGATATTATCTTCGACACACGGCCTTGGCAACTGGAAATGCATCCGTTTACTAGGTGATTCGGGATGTTGGGAAGGCTTTTGGACATGCCTGCCCAACGTATTGCTGTCATGTCAAGCTACAAGAGTTGAATGGAGACGAGCGTATTCTGTGGACTCAGGAAGTCAATTGGACTTGACAATCTTTAATATGTCATCTTGCTGACAACCGCAGCATGATGTGGGCATGACGTGTAAATGAAAGTTATTTCAATGTGAGGGACATGACACGCTATTGATTTGTATTGTTTTGGTGAGTGTCGGGACTTTGCTGTCCATGACCAACGACAAGATGGCTGTGAATTAGCAGCCTGTGGTGTTATGTGGCTGCTAATGGGGCTGCGGATTCCTCCCCTTGGCCCGCGGGATCCCGTTGCCATCCGGAACTAAAATGGCCGACATGTTCCATCCCACTTGATCGTATTTGAAATCACTTGCAATATTGTGGTGACGTCAGTTACCATATGGATGTCACTGTGATACAGCATATTGCTCATTGGGTCGCATTTTCAAAGCTAGCAACACAAGGGTTGGTCGCAGTATGTTCACTTTCGGGAACTGCTGTCTTCCTATAAAGTGAGGGAACTGGCTAGATAGCCAATGACAGGTCAGGGTGGCAGCTAAAGCAAGTCACTCAATGATTGTGTTGCCAGATCCAAGGCAGACACAAAATGAAGTTTCAAGCTGCTGCCATCAGTAGCTTGGCAACTGAGTGAATGAGGCAGTACTGTTTTTCTTCACTTGACTCTGGGTGACATACCTCACAAACCTGTTGGCCAGACATGTCCTTATAGCCTCCCCCTTAGAAGACGGTCCAGAGATGGAAGGGACCAAACAGAGGGTCATTGTTTGTGTTCAGCTGCTCCACTTAGGACAAGGTGGTGTGTGTGTGTGTGTGTGTGTGCGTGTGGAGGGGGGTTGGAACACCCCTTCCGGCTCCATACATGCTGCTACCCACCGGAGACCTGGGTTCAGTTCCTCTTCCACTCTTCACTTTACCGCTCTCGCTCTAACTCTTATGGTCAAGTAAAACCCTGCAAGAAAACCATAAAATAAATAAGGAGAGTGACTGCTCACGTTTGATTACTTTGTTACTTCTTCCACAAGGACAGACAAATGATGTGTGTGTGTGTGTAGACATTGTGAACCAGTCTACACACGGTGGAGACAGCATACCGCTTGTCTCCATCAGATAAATCCAAAAGTTATCAGCTTCCAGAGGCAGAACAGAGCCTAACCTAGCAATTCAAGGGTGTAAACCTTCTTCAGGAGATTGACATCATCAACATAGCCCCGCCCCTACTCGTTCTCTCAGCATACCTGGATTCATCCAATGACAGTGGCCGTGTCCTGCTCCTTTATGTGGGAAATGGGGGTCGCCAACCAACCACGCACGCCGGTCGATAGCGTGACTTTAGCGTTAGCGGTAATCATTCTCTCTCTACGGTGACTTAGCTGTTAGCGGCTAGCCGGTTGTCTGTAGAGGTCGGCCTCCCTCCCCACTCCCCTACTGACTGTGCCTCTCTGTGTCTCCGCCAGAAGCCTCCCCGGCTGGCCAGCTCGTCCTCTGCGCTGGCCCCTTTCTCCTCCGTCTCTTCCCTGGACTACTGGAAGGACTGGCCCCGGGCCGAGTCCCCGTACTCCCAGGCTGGCTCTGAGCCGGGCGGGGGCAGCAACGCCCAGGGGCACGGCCGCGCCGACACTCCCCAGAGCAGCCCCTCTCCCCTGTCCCTGAGCCTCGGGCCCCTGGGCTCCCTGTTGAACCCTGCCGCCAAACAAGCCAGGCCGGCGGTGGCGCCGCTCACACCCGAGCAGTACGAGTTCTACATGTACCAGGAGGTGGACACGGCCGAACTCACGCAGCAGGTCAAGGACAAGCTGGCCAAGAACGGCATCTGCCAGCGCATCTTCGGAGAGAAGGTGTGCCCAACACTGACCTCCCACGGCGTCCGTCCTCCTCCCCTTACACTGCCCCAAACCGGCCCAGCCAGGCGGCTCTGCCTGTAACCCTGCCCAACCACCCTCAGCCCTTGGTCAGCACGTCTCAGACCAGTGTGTGTGTGTGTGTGTGTGTGTGCGCTAGTTCAGCAGTCCCTTGGTTAGTGTGGCCGCTGAATGAGTCCATGCTACGTGCATGTGCAAATACATGTGGAAACGGGAAACTACGGCCGTCTCACAGGTTGCCTCCACGGCTGACGCTCTGCGACGCACTCAAGTCGTCACATTTGTTTAGGCTGCGTTAAGCCTCTTTCAGCAGTCAGCTAGTTAATGGCACAGTGATTTAGCATTGAGCTTCCAACCAAGGTTCCACCAACTAAATCCCTTACACAACCCCAGTGTACCAACAAAAGCAGACAGTCAAATGGCGTGCAGTACAGATCTCAGTGGTTCTAAGGATCAAGTGTGTTCTTGTGTCCCATTGGACTCAGTTGATTATTTTTCTTCTCTCTTCCAGTGGCTGATCAAGGTGATTTCCCCGTTGTTCACTGAAGTGTGTGTTTGTGTGTCCCAGGTGCTTGGCCTGTCTCAGGGCAGTGTGAGTGACATGTTGTCCAGGCCCAAGCCTTGGAGCAAGCTGACCCAGAAGGGCCGGGAGCCATTCATCCGGATGCAGCTGTGGCTGAACGGAGAGCTGGGCCAGAACGTCCTGCCTTTACAGGGTCCACCTCAAGGTAAGCAGGCGGAATGAAGGGGCCGGGCTCAGGGAACCGGTCCCTGTGATCAAAAGATGTGCGTCTCTGCATCTCAGACTGTCTCCGTCCGGCCATAGAGGAGGTACATCCAGGGCGTGTCAGTCTGTTGAGGTTGACGGGAAGGACAGTCGCGTGTCTTGTAGGACAGGGTACTACTGCTTGGGGACATGTACTAGCCGTTTGGACAGTGTAGGAAAAGGTACTAGCTAAGCAGATGGATGTGTGTGTCCTAGTTTGTGACCTGATTGATAGCTACAGTGATCTGGTAGAGCCTCTGTCCTTGCCCACAGATTAAATTCTCCCGGCTGCTGTCCTTGTATTGAAATGAGAATCTTTCCGGGTTTTATTCCATCTCTGGAGTGTTGGACATGAGAGCTGTGAGAGAGACATCCATCAGCCTGCGGTGTGTGTGTGTGTGATACGGTGAACTTGTCTGTCGGGTCTACTGGGCACTCATCTGTCTGTTTGCTACCCCCTGACCCCGCTGTCACACCACACACGCACTGTAAACACACAGGTTCTTCCTTTTTAGCTCACTCTCAACACCTCCTGGTTTGAAGTCCGCGTTGCCGCCAACAAACCTGTTACTGCTAGATTCTTGAAATCCTCTTATTCAGATGCAACAGTGGAAGTAGCTGTGCCAGAAGGGCAAGCATGTGGCCTCCGCTCCTTTGTTTAGCGTTAGCTGAAGCGCCATTGCGTTTGTGGCATGGAGAGGAGGTTTGTGGGTAATGCGCCCGTGCGTCCCCGACTGGTCGGAGCCAAAGCTACCGCGGGGACGCTAGTTGTGGCTAATTAAAGGCCCGGCGCTCGGGAGGTGACGACGGCTGAAACGCGCCGTCACCCAGGGACCCTGTAGCTGCCTGCCACCATGTTGTTGTTGATGTTCTCTGCAGGTTGTCGTGGAGGAAGCTTCAGGCTATTCCAATTTGGGCCTCATTTGTGTCGTTGACCCGAGGTAGATTAATTAAAATGGCACCAGGTTGTTTTAGAGAGCATAATGAGATTTGATGCAGATTGTTCATGGTACTTAGTTGCCTTAGGATGGGTTTAGGACTAAGAAAATGTTTCTAAAAGTATGTTTTTAAGTGTTGTTTAAGATGGGGAAACTTCAATGATGCAACTGTAAGAATGTTGTGGCCACAGCTCATTTCATGAGACATGTTGTATTTGTAGATTTTGCTGTAATCTCTGTCGACCCATTTCCTTCAATTACAAATGGCATTTGAAAACCCTTCCAATTCAATATCCAAGCCTTTGTTCAACTTGGAAAGATTTTCTTGACCGTTGCTGTTTTGTCCGACCGGTCCCCTCGGGCAGTGTTCCAGACAACCAGTAGAGACAGTCGGATACTATCCCAGAATGCCGCGGTGCCCAGTTGGTCAGGGTTTGAGATATCATGGCGGCTACCCGCCCCTCGCATGACGCAGAGCCGACTGGACACACACGCGTCAGCCAGCCTGGTGTTGGGGAGGTTTGTGGGTCTGGCTGTGTGCTGTGGAAAAACACACATCACCGCGACGACAGTGGACAGCGAGGGGTCGGCACGCCAACTCTGATGTGACCGTCCTAACACACGGGATGTTCACACAACTGGGATCGGTGTTCCCCATCCGTCCCCGCGGCTCCCACCGGCATGTGCACGCCTCACACACACGCGCCTCACACACACGCGCCTCTCACACACACGCGCCTCACACACACGCGCCTCTCACACACACGCGCCTCACACACACGCCTCTCACACACACGCGCCTCACACACACGCGCCTCACACACACGCGCCTCTCACACACACGCGCCTCACACACACGCGCCTCTCACACACACGCGCCTCACACACACGCCACTCACACACACGCGCCTCACACACGTCTGGGGAAGGTTGCTCTGTTCATAGAGTCGCTGACGCCAGCTCATTTGCGGTGATGAAGTGCGAGCCGAGTCTCGTCTTCGCCAGCTTCTGATGTGAGGGCGCCGCTCGCCCTGTTTATGGACCTGTCACACCTCGTAGAGGAGGAAGCTCCGGAACACACGCCAGGGAGGAGGGGGATGAGAAGGGAGGAGCAGGATGGGGGGGGGCGGGGGATTTTTCTCAGGCTCCCAGGGTTCTCCCGGAGCTGTTGTAATCAATTACAGCATCACAACACTGATGTATGCTAATTACTATGAGAGATCCCTGCTCCTCTCCCAGACCCACACACACACACACACGCACACAACTGTGTTCACACAGCCTCTCTGCTGTACTGGGCTCCATCTCCCCCCATCTAATCCACACACCCCTTTCATGGCAGGCACACACTTCCACACACACCCATGTCTTGGCGCGCGCGCACACACAAACACACACACACACACAAACCCCTCTCACTTGGCACAGAGGCAAACACACACTCTCTCTTTGCTAATTGATATGCTAATAATCAGCCAGTGGTGTGATGAATGGGAGCCGGTCGTGGGACCAGCGCTGGGGCAGAGGCATGATGAATTACATTTACTGGCTGTCCTACATTAAGTACCCTTTCTCCATCATTTTCACCGCAAATTAACCACGGCAATATATAGATTACCGAGATGACTTCCAGACCAGAGGGGGGAGAGAGAAAGGAGGGAGTGAAGTGAGCGAGGGAGAGAAAGAACGCAGGGAGGAAAGTGAGAGAGGGAGAGAAAGAGGATCGGAAATTAATGGCTTATAAAATGGGCCGTAGCTTAGAAAGAAATGTAAATGTCAGCTTGCCTGTCTGCTTAATCCAGGGCTGGCCAGGGAATTTAAAAGGACATTATGTTCTTGGGATGGGGTTTAATGGCACACTTGTTAGATATGGAGCAGGCAGGGGGCGGGGCCTTTACTGGAATGGGGGAGAAAAGATCCAACCCTGATTTAAAACACACACTGATTGAGTCACTCTCACCCCATAGACACACAATCAAAAATGCACACACACACTCACGTTCTCATACAAAACACACACTGTCAGGCAGCATGGGCAGTGTGTAAAAGGCCCTTTTGGTGGATTATGTGTATAGTCTGTGTAATGGGCCCAGCTTTAGAAACCCATAAGCCCTCTCTCACATGACGTTGTGCTAACCTGTGGGTCAGTGTTCTGGCTGAGGTGAGTCTCTCATAACACCAGTCTCATCCTGACGTCCTCACTGTCCTTCATTACACCAGTCTCGTCCAGACACTGTGCCTCATTACACCGGTCTCATCCAGACATCCTCACTGTCCTACATTACACCAGTCTCATCCCGACACAGTCCCTCATTGCACCGCTCTCATCCAGACACAGTCCCTGATTACACCGGTCTCGTCCAGACAAAGTGCTTCATTACACCGGTCTCATCCTGACACAGTGCTTCATTACACCGGTCTCATCCGGACACAGTGTTTCATTACACCGGTCTCATTCTGACACAGTGCCTCATTACACAGGTCTCATCCATACACAGTGCTTCATTACACCGGTCTCATCCTGACACAGTGTTTCATTATACCGGTCTCATTCTGAAACAGTGCTTCATTACACAGGTCTCATCCATACACAGTGCTTCATTACACCGGTCTCATCCTGACACAGTGTTTCATTACACCGGTCTCATCCTGACACAGTCCCTGATTACACCGGTCTCATCCATACACAGTGTTTCATTACACCGATCTCATCCTGATGTAATTTCAGTTCCTCACAGTAGCTCTCTTCTGGGGTTGGCGTGTGTGTGTGAGGTGAAGAGCATTCACTGACCCTCATCTGTCTCAGCTCATCCTTTCCCCTCAGTGGAAACATGCCCTCTACGCCAGGAACAGCAATACACTATTTATTCCGCTGCCAGGTTTGTCCCACACGTTAACCAAAGGTCATATAACCACCACATTGCATGTTATTCCCAATTGTTGGAACATTACCTAATACACATATTTGATTTAGTAATGTAGTTTGGGGCAAAATTAGGTGGCTACATTTGCATATGCAAATATGTATATTTCTAGTGTAGGCAAGGCATGCATTGGTATTTAAAATGCTGCTGCAGTATCTTTGGAATAAAAAGCCTTTGGTTGCAGTTGAACATGGGTCATGGAGTGATGTATTTATCTAAAAGCCAACGAAAGCCGTTTTAGGCCCTTTTAGGTTCACCAGAGTTAAAAGCAGCAAGCAGCTGTACATCCAGATGTAACTAATTCTCTCTCTGTCTGTGTTTCCTTCTCTCTCCATCCGCTTTCCTCTCACCCCGGCCTACAGCGTGAAACCGAGTGCCCCTTCCCCCCCCCCCTCGTGTGCTCCTAGGGGCAGGGCAGTGGGTTGTGGAACCGTGTCACAGGACAGCCTGTCATGTGGATCCCCCCTCCCCATGTTTCCCTTCGCGCCACGCCGCTAGTTAAAATGTCACCAGTCGGGTGGGAGAGCCGGGCAAGAGATGCGAGATGACGGCCTTCCCTCTGCACACACAACACACACACGCCGACGCATACACACACACACACACACACACACACACGACACACACAGACGCATACACACACAACACACGCAGGCGCACGCACAAACACAGAAACAAACACACGCGCGCACACCCAGACACACTCCCCCCTCAGCCTTTTCCCCGGCATGGAGGGAAGTAATCACTAGTGACGGCTCCCTCAGCTGCTCATTTTAGGGCCACACAGACACACACACAAACCCAGGAAGGCACAATGACTGACACACGACAGACGCACACCCAGACAGACGCGCACAGACTAATGCACACCCACACGCACGCACGTACAATGTTTTACTGTACCCGCTACGACTTTTATGGATCACAAATGATTCCCCTAAAAAGGATTTTCTTAACTCCCAAAATCGTTATTCTAACCTTTTTACTCCCAAGCCAAAACAAAATGTTTATAAAAGTGAGGATTAAAATGTCCTCACTGTTCATGACTTGGCGTGGGTTTGTGTACTAGTGGGAATATCTAGACCTCTAGTGTAGTAGTACACAGGCAAAAAGACCCCGCTCACACCCACAACCCGCTTGACAGGGTTAGCAGAGGGGAGGAAAGGGCGCGTGGTGCTTCAATTGGCTCCTCTGACTCTTTAACCCTTGACGGTGTCTTTCTCCGTCTGGCCCCATTTTGACATGTTGGCTTATCATGTGGACTTTCTATGGTGGAATGACTTGTCTTCATATCTATGGATTCTGCAGACTCTCAGCTACAAGCACAGTGAAGTGATAACTAAGCCGACACTTGTATGACTTGATCAGTTCAAGAAGAATATGGGAGCATACACGGAGGAGCTAGACCAGCTAGACCAGGAGGTACTGGACTTTGAACGCCGCTACCCAGGACAGTATAACAAGAACATTACGGGAGACGGGGGGCTGATATGTGCAAGGATTTACAGTATATTCGTAAATCTCACTTCCAATTCTTTTGTAGTAATTTTCGTATTACTTTAGTATGAATACATGTTAATGGATTCATATGTTGTTTTTGTTCTGACTTTGTGAACGAAAAGACTCATTTGGACATAGGTTTTCCACGTTGGACATAGGTTTTCCACATTGGACATAGGTTTTCCACATTGGACACTTCTCCTGTACTTTAATGACAGAAAGAGATTTGTATTCTAGACAGTCATACATTTCCACATATGCAATCAATAGCATGGTGCACTCATAACTCAAAGTAGTCTTGAAGCAATAATATCTCAATTGAGGAATAGTGAACATAATCATTCTTCAAGTAAGGTCACGAGACGTGCTAAAAGCCTCCGTGGTCAAAGAGTAAAAAATGTACTCCCTTTCGAAATATCACTTTACACCAAAATAATCAATGTATAAAGTAATTACAGTACTATTGGCTAAATGTAAATGAGACTTGATGTATTATACTGACACCTAAAACCTCCACAAGGTTATTTTTCCAGTAGCATGAGTTGTTTGTTTGAGTCAGAATGACTCCACATCTCCTAGAATCAGGCTCTGAAAAGGCTTTTTTTGTGAAGACCTTGTCTCACACTCCAATACTGGCCCACAATCTACAAACACTCCATCTCCATTGTCGTCGTCCCCCCTCCCTCCAAAAGGTCCCTCAGATGTCTGTCACACAAACCCAGAGCCCAGTTCCACCCCTGTCATTCTCCCCACACACACACACACACACCCTCCCCTGACCGGTGAGGGGAGACCTTGGGCTCTCAGACATTTCCCCGTGGCCTTCCTCCCGGCCTTCCTCCTTGGGCTTCGTCAGACATTTCCCCGTGGCCTTCCTCCTGGCCCCAGCTGGGAAAGATGGATGAGTTGGGCTTCCTCTGCTGGCGGCTGGGACAGTGTGGTAGCCCCACTCGCTGCTACCCAGTCCGCACACAGCAGACTGGACCAGCCACACACACACACATCATGGTTAACCAGGTCCGTCTGTATCCTGTGGCCTGGTGCCAATTCCAGCATGTTGCACATGCTCTCCTCAGCAGCCTGGCAATGCTCTGGTTCTGTGCAGGTTCATTTACTGTAAAGCGCGCATCCTGAACACAATCCTACATTTTTGAACGCATTCAGCCAATCAACACAAACACACACACACACATCTGATCTACTGACAGGTGTTTTCCCGTCAATGTAACTCAATGTGCATTTTTCTTATCTGCCAGGCAGAAGAATATTTCAAATGCAGTGAAATTCTACTGGTCTTTTCTCCCCTGCTCTCTTTCTCCCCTCTCTCATCCCTTTACTCTCTCCCCCTCTGTTCTCCTCACTCTGTCTCGGGGAGCACCGGTTGGCCTTGCATTAGGCCTGCACGCAGCCATTGGGTAGCGGTGGGATGACATTTCCTTGACATTATCGCCTTTCCTCCGGTCTGTGTGGGAGCATTCTGGAATGACTGACCCCAGAGTAGTGATGCAGACCAGTCTATTTGACAGTCTGCGTACTACTGCGGTAGGCTGCGTTAGTGGATGGAAACGGTTTTAGGGGTCCTGAAAACCACGCCTGTAATCTGTCGGTCAACTTGGGTCCCAATTCAATCAAAGAATGGAACCACGTCTCTACACGTTTTGGTCCCGTTAGCATCCCACTGCGGTGTCGTGGTCCAGTCCTTGACCTACTGTCCATCTCTGAGCTTTGGTTCTCTCCCCTGGTTCCACAGAGAACACCCCAAAGACCTCAGCCAGCTGCAGCCCGGCCCCGGAGTCCCCCCTGAGTTCTGCCGAGGAGTCCGTGAAGAGCCTGGGGGAACCGGGCAGTGGAGGGGGGGTGTCCCAGGTGCCCCTCAGGGAGCCCAGTGAGCCCTCCGAATCCCAGCCCGGGACCCCGTTGCCGGTCCCCGGCCACTCGGGCCTCAGCATTCAGGAGATGGTGGCCATGTCCCCGGAGCTGGACACCTACGTGATCACCAAGAAGGTCAAGGAGGTGCTGACTGACAATAACCTTGGTAAGTTGGATATGTTTTCACCCCGTTCACCCTCCGAATCACCTCACATGCGGGGAATGTGGACTGTACAACTCATCTGGGGATGCCGTCTCCAGGCGGCCATTTTGTGCCAGGATGGTCAACATCGGTCACGCACACTGACGTTGTTTTTATATGACCTAGTAACCAAACTCACCTGTCATTTTGGAGTATGTTTTTCATTGTTCCCTGTGTACCAAATGCCATAAGGCCCACGAGGTTTGTAAAACCTTTGTGGTTTATCCTACATTTTTGTCAAGGGCACTATTTTGTATGTGCACCTGAATGATCCTTGAAACAGAACTATTGGCAATAAATGTGTAGATTTAGCTGAAACTCCAGTGTTTCCTAAGCAGCACCCATCCTCATCTCTCGCTACCCTGAATTAGTGCCCGTTATTTCTAAAACACCTTGGCTGCGAGTTGCAGGACTTAATAATAATAATGTACGTTCCAACCTCACACAAGCCTGCCAAATCAGACACACTTCATCCAAGCTCTGGCCGGCTATTTATGAGCAGTCCTGTGCACCTACCAACTGAAACAGCAAAGGAACAATGAGCCCACTTTGAACACTGTCATGAAAAGCCAATGCTGATGCCACTACATTGAACCAGCCAGTGTAGCAGCACAGTTGGGACGTGGTCCGTTTCCTGGTTAACCTCAGCGAGTTGGACGTCGGGGGTGATAGTCAGGGTTGATGCAGAACCAGAAGAACAGGAAGCCCAGTGGAGAAATAGCCAGTCCTTCAACGTACTGTATGTCTGTCTTGAGTTTATTTGGAATGAAGGCGGAAACAGAAGAGGCCTGGCTGTTTGTGTCTCCACCTGACTCTCAGACTGCTCAATTAGCCCCACAAAGAGCGTGTGTGGTCGCCCTGGGTTCCTTGGCCTGGCCACGTCTCTCGTCCCACTCCTCCGCTGTCAGGACTGTGACACGCGCAGCCAGGACCAGTGATGGATGGTGTGGTTTATCACCTCCATGTCTGTGAGGTACTATCACCCATGACTTACTGTAGCACCGCAGAGATGGGGCCATATCACCTCCATGTCTGTGAGGTACTGTCACCCATGACTTACTGTAGCACCGCAGAGATGGGGCCATATCACCTCCATGTCTGTGAGGTACTGTCACCCATGACTTACTGTAGCACCGCAGAGATGGGGCCATATCACCTCCATGTCTGTGAGGTACTGTCACCCATGACT
>JACXGK010007895.1:0-23951 GCA_016801125.1 Novumbra hubbsi
ACCCTGCGATGCCCGTACCCTGCGATGCCCGTACCCTGTGATGCCCGTACCCTGTGATGCCCGTACCCTGTGATGCCCGTACCCTGCGATGCCCGTACCCTGCGATGCCCGTACCCTGTGATGCCCGTACCCTGTGATGCCCGTACCCTGTGATGCCCGTACCCTGTGATGCCCGTACCCTGCGATGGCAGATGGGGGGTCTATCATTGGGGCTAGGCTCTCTGACATCCCTGACCTCTACACCCATGACCTCTACACCCATGACCTCTACACCCATGACCTCTACACCCATGACCTCTACACCCCTGACATCTCAGACACCCATGATCTCAACACCTTGTCTCAGAGGAAGGCCCTGAACATAGTGGAGGAACCCGACCACGGTCCTTGTGTGTCTGGATGTTGTTGGGGGGACAACGTGAGAAACCTGCTGTAGAACCTCAGTGGTTCCTCCTATATGGCTGAGGAACCTATATAGTCCCTCCAATTAAAGCTGTCAGGCTGGTCTTTTACTCCACAGTCATGGTATTAAGGAAATTGTCACCCTAGCAGTACTTTTCAAGTTCACTGTATTTAACTCGTTAGGTGGCTTTGTATAAGCTATTTCTGTGATTTTGATTGAGGCTCAAAACTTCAAGATTGCAGCTCTTCATTCACAAGCTAGTTAGCTGTGTTTTAAAATCCAATGTCTCAGTCATGCTGCGAAATAGATATCAATTCATCATGCTGCTTTGTGACTGTGATTTTATGATGTAGTTACTTTAAATTGCCTTTTTAAACATTAGGTGATGAGTGCATATGATTCCTGGAGCTGTTCTCAAGCACAACGCACTGCGGAAGGCCTGAGCGAGGCCCTCAGCCGTGGCAGATTGGCACTACATCACAAACCCATGAGATGCCCCACCTGGAAATTCAAATGAGTTTCCTGTAATAACGGAATTGACTTAAGTTGACCATCACATGCGATGTAAATGAAGGGAGAAAACTCTGCAGCTGTAGAGCGGGTTGCTAAGCGCGGGTTGCTAAGCGTTCGAACGGGTCTTCTGCTAAACATCCTGGGGCCCACCTCCAAGGCCTGTCACATGACACATTTGATTGAGATTATTTTCCCCTGTGTGTGATTTTTTGGGGGGTTCTTGGTAGTGGGATGGTACCCTCACCCCCAAACACCTCCCTGACAAATGAGGGTAGAAAAAACAATCTAAATGTTAAACAGGTTCCCGTCTCGTATATGTTCACCCCCTGCTTCTTCTAACACCCCCCCCTCTCTCTCTCTGACCATTTATCTCCCACTTCTCCCCCTCTTTCTCCCTCTGAGTCTCTCTCCATATACCTCCTACCTCTCTCCTCCTCTCTCCCTTCACCTTCTGCCTCTCTCCTCTCTGTCTCTCTCTCCCTTCACCTCCTGCCTCTCTCCTCTTCACTGTCCTCCTCATTCTTTTCCTCACTGTCCCCACTTATAAGCCAGTCTCACACACACACACACCGGCCCCTCACACACACACACACACACACACCCCCCCCCCCCTCACACACACACCGGCCCTTCACACACACACACACACGCCTGCCCCTCACACACACACACACCGGCCCTTCACACAAACACCAACACCTCACACACACACACATGTCAGCCACTCGGACAAGAGAGCTTTGGAAATGTGAAACTGGTCTCTGTCTGACTGGTAATTACTGTCATTAGAACACTCCTGAAACTGTGTGTGTCATTGAGCCTGTGTGTCTGTGTGAGTGTGTCTGCGTGGGTATGTCTGCGTGAGTGTGTCTGCGTGAGTGTGTCTGCGTGAGTGTGTCTGCGTGAGTGTGTCTGTGTGAGTGTGTCTGTGCGAGTGCACCTGAGTTGATAGCTGTGGCACCACGTGATGCCGGCCTGTCTCCCCGGGGGGGAGGGACACTGAAGGGGTTTCCAACGGTGTCCCAGAGACCCCCCCCCTCCACTCCAGCAGGGTCGCTGCGTTTAACAGGAAGCCATAACGCTTTTCCGCCTGGTGCTGGTTGTCACCGTGAGTGTTCAGGGAATCGGATGAAGCAGATGCCTCTCACTAGTGCTGTGCTGGTTCTGGGGTCAAACAGTAGAGTCAGCTGGCCATCGCCAGCATCAACCACTGGGGTCAAACAGTAGAGTCAGCTGGCCATCGCCAGCATCAACCACTGGGGTCAAACAGTAGAGTCAGCTGGTCATCCCCAGCATCAACCACTGGGGTCAAACAGTAGAGTCAGCTGGCCATCGCCAGCATCAACCACTGGGGTCAACCAGCAGAGTCAGCTGGTCATCGCCAGCATCAACCACTGGGGTCAAACAGTAGAGTCAGCTGGCCATCGCCAGCATCAACCACTGGGGTCAAACAGTAGAGTCAGCTGGTCATCCCCAGCATCAACCACTGGGGTCAAACAGTAGAGTCAGCTGGCCATCGCCAGCATCAACCACTGGGGTCAAACAGTAGTCAGCTGGTCATCGCCAGCATCAACCACTGGGGTCAAACAGCAGAGTCAGCTGGTCATCGCCAGCATCAACCACTGGGGTCAACCAGCAGAGTCAGCTGGTCATCGCCAGCATCAACCACTGGGGTCAAACAGTAGTCAGCTGGCCATCGCCAGCATCAACCACTGGGGTCAAACAGTAGAGTCAGCTGGTCATCGCCAGCATCAACCACTGGGGTCAAACAGTAGAGTCAGCTGGTCATCGCCAGCATCAACCACTGGGGTCAAACAGTAGTCAGCTGGCCATCGCCAGCATCAACCACTGGGGTCAAACAGTAGAGTCAGCTTGTCATCGCCAGCATCAACCACTGGGGTCAAACAGTAGTCAGCTGGTCATCGCCAGCATCAACCACTGGGGCCACCAGTAGTCAGCTGGTCATCGCCAGCATCAACCACTGGGGTCAAACAGTAGTCAGCTGGTCATCGCCAGCATCAACCACTGGGGTCAAACAGCAGAGGTAGCACACACACACACACACACACTGATTGACGGCTCGATGTGTGCCGTATCTCTGGTGTCTTCCTAGGTCAGAGGTCAGAACAAGGTGTTGCTCATCATTAGTGAGGAAAAACAGCAAAATTTTACTCTACTTACTATATAATACATACACTATACACTACATACTATATAATACATACATTATACAATACATAATATAAAATATACACTATACACTACATACTATATAATACATGCTATATATAGTACATACTGTTTCTGCAACATGCATTATATATTACGTGCATTGTATACAGTATATAGTACCTCCATTATGTACTACAAACTATAAACACTACATCCGTAATATGTAGTACATACTATATAAAGTGCAGCCCGTGAGTATTTGGAGAGTGACACAAGTTTAGATTTTTGGGATTTGAAATGATACAGTGACTTTGTGGTTAAAGTACAAACTGTCAGCTTTAATTTCACGGTATTTACTCACGGAAACTGTTATATGGGTCTTTTGGTAGATGTCTTCCATACATTTCATGTTATTCTTTCATCAGATTAAGACACACTGGCATGAAGCCCGTAACATAACGTAGTATGGACCACCTTTCCGAAGATATTTTCTACACGGATCCATATGTGTTTTTTTGTTTTGTCCCTCTCCGACATATTTGTTTAGTAAATATGACTGGATTTTCTTGAGGAGAAACAGCTCAGCTAAACGCTGTACCTGCTAACTAGGTCAGCTCTCCCAGCGGGGGAAGTGTGTGATCACGCTGGGTGTCGGTAGGTGTGTGTGTGTATGTTACACTCTTCTCTTTGATTCAGAATCCCTGGGACTCTCTGAAACACACTACTTTCTGCTCGTTGTCGACACATTCACACACACACACATTCACACACACGCTGACACTTCTTCAGCGATCAAAGTGGTCCTTCCATCACCCATCATTCCACCCCCTGCAGCTCCTTACTTCTGTCACACTGACAATGTGTCTACCCTCCTTCCTGGGTGTGTGAGTGTGTGTGTGTGTGCGTGTGTGCAAACAGGCATCTGTGTGTGCTGGGAGCTGCGACTCTGTGTCATAACATGGATATTTACTAACATGACGGTAAAATGGGGCGATGGGGTTTGGGAGCACAGGTCTCGCTAGAGGACCACAGGTCCTCATGCCACCGTTACGGAGTTTGTTTGTGACTGAAACATGCACACCCGTAGCCGGCTGGAGGTCATGTTGTAGGGCTCTGGCAGTGCTCCTCCTTTTACTCCTCTCACAAAGGAGCAGATATCGGTCCTGCTGCTGGGTTGATGCCCTTCTACGGCCCTGTCCAGCTCAGCTTGTGTAACGGCCCGTCTCCTGGTATCTCCTCCATGCTCTTGAGACTGTACTGGAAGATACGGCAACCCTTCTTGAGATGGCATATTTATGCGCCATCCTGGATGAGTTGGACTGCCCGTGCAACTGAATGGGCTGCAGGTACCACCTCATACCTCAAGTAGCAAACAACTAGAGGATACTCAGTCAGGATAAGGAGCAATTGTCTGTGGCAACCACCTGCAAAAACCATTATCTTTTTGGAGGTTGTCTTGCTGTTGCCTCTCCAGTCTACCTGTTGCCACTTTCATCTGCACCCAAACAGGTGACATTGATTCACAATTGCTTAAGATGGACATCCCTGCAGTTTAACTGACTTGGTGTTGTACTGTGATTACATGAGCCCCCCTTCATTTTTTCGAGAGGGGTATTTGGCCAGATTCAGCACCGTGTTTGGCGACAGCAGTCACAACATAAAATCAAACAATTCCAAAACCCTGAGAGAGCCGGCAGAAAATGCTGTTTCATACTATGAATGTATTGTCATTTTCCCTCCCAAGCACTCCGCGAAGTGGGTTGGATATGGGCCCGTTTACGACACCTTCAAAGCCTCAAGGCCCCCCTAAAGGCTCCTGGTCCTCATGTTCATTGGATGATTAATATTTCCTATCAAACTCCTAATTTCTCCTCATACCGCGTGCCATAATACATAAAAGTGGTAACAACATTGCATAAGCTTCTGTGTGTCCAATGGGATTATGAACAGAATCCAGGGCTACACCATTGGAAATGCACTCAATTGGATGTTGCCTTACCGACATGCAAGCCCCCACCGACCCAAATCCCGCCCCCTTAGTTGCACATCCCTTGCCTGCAGTAAGTGACCTCAGTTTTTAAGCACGCGTTCGGCTTAAAAACTGCAATCCACGGATGTACGCTTCAGTGATAGACACCTTCGATGCTTTATCACGCAGGGTGAGGAAATGTAACTCCCTCAGGTTCACAGGAACATGAATCCCGATGTGTATAAAAGCTCCTTTCTCAAAGTTGGGAAAGTGCGGAGCTGCACACTAGACACACGGTGGAAGGATGAGGTTAGTGCCCTTGTTTTTAGAGTGTGCGCACACAGCCATGGTCACCTGCAGATGTTAGGTAGGTGTCCAACATGAATGTATCAACTTTCTTTGTAAATCAATTCGCTGGGGTTTCTCATAATGGTAATCAAAACAATAAAGCAATGTTGATAAACTGATGGATTTAACATTGTGACAATGATTAACACTATTATTAACTCCATAGTGTTGGAATACTGGCATCTTCCTTTTATTATATTGCCCTCAAGTCAAGTTCTGTGTTCATTTACAATTTGACCCGAATATACTTGATTGACAATCTCTTTTTTGGTTTGAAAATGTAATAAAATATATTGAGAGTCTCTATTGTAAATTAGTTTAAGTGTATTTTCTGTATAAAAAAAAGAAAAGGACTGCTGTACACTAATATTTGGATTTGATCCTATAAAGGGGCTTTACATTGGTAATGAAAAGCTCAGCTGAAGTGTGTGTGCATAATGGAGAAAGAATGCTGTGAGAGAATGCTATGAGAGAATGCTATGAAAGAATGCTATGATAGAAGGCTATGAGTGTGATGTAATTCTTTGTTTGTTTCTCTAATGGTTTGGTCATTTCCATAGGTTCTATGAGAAGACACATTTGGAAGGTAGTTTCGCATTGAAGTCAGATCTCTCAAAGATCACAGAAAGCCATCTTATAACTGACACCCTGCTTTTATTTTCTCTTGTTTTTGGTTTACACAGTTGAGGTTTTACAAACTATGTTGATTCGACTGTCATACCGGAAGTTCTCACTTTGACAAATGCCCCTATAAAGCAAAGCAAAAATTCTTTATACTGTCAGAATCCTAAGAGCGTTATTGTCACTGTGTGACAAAACAACGCAGACAGAGCTTTCTAGAACAGAAGTGATCATGTCAAATCCACTCCAGGAGGAATCCTAATTGATTTGCAGTAAACGGCTCTGTCGCATGACATGACTGGTTCCCTCACGCATCTACAGACCTGCAGAGATATTACCATGGAGCCATTCTTTTTACTCAGCCAACAATGATCTAATGAATATCGTGCTAGTGGTCTATAACTTTCTCTACAGATCGGCTTTGCTATAGATGTAGCTGTGCTGTATGTGCCTGGGACCATATCATAACTTGTGTCAGTCTACTAACATTTTAGGAAATAGTATCACAATCATCAACTGAGAAAATACATATTGAGGGACTAGTGGGTCATTTAAATAGCTTGAATTGAAAGTCAGTAATACAAAAAGCACTTCTTTTTGCCATTTACTAGTTGGGGCAAAGTTGTATGTCCTACTAGGAAAGTCCAATTTGGCACTCTGGTACCCAATTTGTTATTTGGTTACTCCTATTTGTGTACAGTGTGTTGATGTTCTCTGTCATTCCGTCTGTTTGTGTATCTGCCTGTTGTGGATCTGTTTGTCTGTTGTGGATCAGTCTCTCTGAGTCAGTGTGTTCTGACAGTGAACAGCCATCAGCCTGTTGTGGATCAGTCTCTCTGAGTCAGTGTGTTCTGGCAATGAACAGCCATCAGCCTGTTGTGGATCCGTCTCTCTGAGTCAGTGTGTTCTGACAATGAACAGCCATCAGCCTGTTGTGGATCAGTCTCTCTGAGTCAGTGTGTTCTGACAGTGAACAGCCATCAGCCTGTTGTGGATCAGTCTCTCTGAGTCAGTGTGTTCTGACAATGAACAGCCATCAGCCTTTTGTGGATCAGTCTCTCTGAGTCAGTGTGTTCTGACAGTGAACAGCCATCAGCTGTCCCACTTAAATATGATCAATGAAGCCAGATGGCAGTTTGGGTTTTTCTCCAACTCTCTTTATGTTAATGTTTTCCTTTTCTCTTTCGTTCACCCGCAATCGTTGTCTCTCAGCCTTTTACTTTCCCTCTCTCTTTATCTCTGTAACTTTCTCTCTCAGGCCCAGATGTCTCCAGGGGGTTAATAGGGCCCCAGAGCAGAAGCTAAAGGAAGTGATAGACAAGGAGACAAAGGAGAGCAAGATAAATCTTTAAGGTAAATCAGATGAAGAACAGATTTCTTTAGACTGAGTACGACTGTGAGGGTAAAATAAGAGAGGAGACATTTCTGTACATGACATGGTACGCACAGTTTAGTGAAAAGCATTTTGTCTGGCCTGTATAATGGAGTCTGTCAGAAGCCTTTGATCTATCCTTGCATGCTACTCTGTCTGTAATCTAGAATATTCCCCACTACTTTGATCAGACCGTGGTCATGTAAGATAGAATGTGGGTAGGCATTCCTTTTGCTTCAACTTGGTGCCACACCCAATTGGCTGGGCTTATTGATCAGGTCAGTGGTTGACAGAATTCAACACCCTGAAAACTAGCCAAACTCTAGAACAATCGTTGTATGCTTTTTCTGTGTAATAGAACGTTATAGCAGAGCCGAGTGCTGTCCTACCCAGTTCCTGGAGAGATATCATCTCGTATGTTCTGTCCACCCCTGTTCTTGGAGAGATATCCTCCTGTATGTTATGTCCAACCCTGTTCTTGGAGAGATACCATCCTGTATGTTCTGTCCAACCCTGTTCTTGGAGAGATACCATCCTGTAAGTTCTGTCCAACCCTGTTCCTGGAGAGATACCATCCTGTAAGTTCTGTCCAACCCTGTTCCTGGAGAGATATCATCTCGTATGTTCTGTCCACCCCTGTTCTTGGAGAGATATCATCTCGTATGTTCTGTCCACCCCTGTTCTTGGAGAGATACCATCCTGTATGTTCTGTCCAACCCTGTTCTTGGAGAGATACCATCCTGTATGTTCTGTCTAACCCTGTTCTTGGAGAGATACCATCCTGTAAGTTCTGTCCAACCCTGTTCCTGGAGAGATACCATCCTGTATGTTCTGTCCAACCCTGTTCTTGGAGAGATACCATCCTGTATGTTCTGTCCAACCCTGTTCTTGGAGAGATACCATCCTGTAGGTGTGCTCTGACTCATGCCTGTTGGACCTGTATTCGGCAGCCGATGGAGGAGTGAGTGAAGGCCACGTTCACTTGTTCTGATCACAGGGGGCTGCCCACATGATCGGCCCCCGTGGCAATGATCACGGTCCTCCACGGGAATCGAACTGTCAACCCTGGCACCACCGATGGCGCTGAACAGGATCACCACCCAAGAGGGATGTGTAAAGTGAAAGGCTGTGCCACCTGCATGTGTCTCGGCGCCCTGACCTGCCAACGTGACGATCTCGCCCACCGAATAATAATTCCTGTCACGTCTTTAACCGCGATTAGGGCCCGATCAGAGTCCTCCTCGTGGCTGTCAGAGGATGATTATCTGCAACGGAGAGATGAATCTTTTAGTTTCATTATGACGTCGAAACAATTATGGACAGATACGGGGGGAGGGGTGTGGTTAAAGGGTACCTGCCTATGGCAATCCCATATCCCCCCTCCGCGCAAACACACACACACACTGCCCCACACCCTAAAAACCACCAGTCTTTGTTCTCAAACTGATCTAATTTAGTTTGACTCCTATTGGTTTCATACACGGTTCAAAGCTGTCAGTCATTTTAATGATATTATTAAGGGCAAAAACACAAAGATTAATCGCATCTCTTTGTCTTTTTGTCTTTGCGGCAGTGAAAGAGAGAAAGGGGGGGGGGGGGGGAGAAGGAGAGGAGGTTTCATATGGATACTTGGATGAGGGTTTTTCATTAAATGAATATAATAAGGTAGATTGAGATAAGAAAGAGAATGAAGCTGTTCTATTGTTTCTGCCTCTCGGCCTCTTCTCTCATATTATTCTAGGAAAATCCCTTCATATCATTACAGTTTTCTCCAGAGCATATATGAATATCATTATAAGCTATATGAGTGGTGATATTTGCATGGCTGTCAAACCTAAATGACTAACCGATATAAAAGGAATTATAGTGTGCTCATGAATATGATAACGTGTTCTACATTTGCTTTATGGATGTGTTATCAGAACAATGATCAAGATATTGTATATGATGTGTTTTGATGTATTTTATATATATATAGAGAGATATTTTTTATTAGTCATATTTATTAAATGAATAGCTAATAATTGTAATATAATGATTAAGATTCCATGATGATAACTTAGAAAACAATATACTGCTTCTATGTCACTAGGTATACAATATGCCACTACTGTGTCACAAGGTATACTATATGCCAGTGCTATGTCACTGGGTATACTATATACCCCCACTAGGTCACTGGGTATAAGGTTATATAAAGGCTACTGATTTCAAGTTATAATGATCAAGGTTCATTCATCTCAGCATTCTGTAGATAAGAGCAGAAAGTCTTAAAACCTGCTCTTCAGTATAAGAGGGAAGGACAGTCAATGAGGGGAACGAAGAGGGAGGCCAGGAAACTAGGCCTTAAATCTCTGCCTCTGTGACCGTAGCACTGAAACGACAAGAGGCTCTTGTGACTGTCATCCCAACTGCCACTAGCCATGTGTGTGTCGGGTCCACAGACCCCGCGTCAGCTTGCCAGAAGGTCCTTAAATCACCGCCATCATGTTGTTAATTAGCGTCACCGTCACACAGATGGGAGGGTCTGTACAGAGGGAGACAGAGAGGAGGAGAGATGGAGAGGAAGAGTGACAGACCTGGAGGGAGGAAGGGAGGGAATTAGACATATTGTTTGTTCTGTGGAGATGTCAGCTTGTCTCCAAAGCTAATGACTGTAATTATAGACACACTGATTGGGTCAGGCCTGTAATTACACGCACACACACTCACACACACACACACAAGATGTGTATACAGGCCCTGTGCCAAACCAGTATGTTCCAGCGGTGGAACCGTGTGGGAACATAAATCTCCCAGCCTCTTCTTCCCGTGTCTTGATGAGATGTTTTACAACCAATGAGAGCTCTGATTACAATTATAACAACATGATGGGATTACATGAAGATAGCTGAGGGTGTGTGTGTGGGGACAGTCTTGAACCGTACGTTAACTGAATATGACTCTGACACGTAATGTCTCTGTTTGACTGACCCAGTATTTGTTCGGATGGGGTTTATTATTGCACCAAAACATGAAGTTCCAGTGTTTGACCTCCGTGGGTCCCCATGACAACCACAGAAATATCGAGTCATTTGGAAGATGTTCCGTCTTAATTCTACGGTGTGGGGGGGGTGGGGGGGTGGTGTGTTTCAGGCAATGTCCTGTGCCATAACTGCTCATGTCTGGACCCCACAGAGCCTTGTAATATCGATTGATATAAATAATCTCGATCTGGTTCACGAGACGTCATTTGATAGATGGATGATTGTCGTACAACGTCGCTGTGGGTTCTTCCGCCGCCGCCTGTCCTAGCTTCCCCGTTAAGTCCCCGTTAGAAGGGAACGTACGTTGGGTGCTCGCATGTATGAATGTTGTTCGTTAGCGACGCGATGAGCAAGTCCATCTTGACCCGTCGCCCTTCAACTGTTTAGAAAACGGAACCGCTCTCAGTTCCTCCCTAGAAGAACATTAGCATTGGGGTCGGATACACTCGTCTAATAGGCAAAGGGAGGTTGGCTTGACGAAGGGGCAGGGGCATTTAGAAGGCCTGCTAATGTGTGTAGCCTCTTAACTGGACCCATCGATGCGTGAACACCCCAACACAGGACAAGAGAGTATGGGACACACAAACACACTGATACAAATACACGCACACACACACACACACACTAAGCCAGTATATGCAACCGTTATTTTAGTATACGTCGTTAATTTAATGGACATTCCTTAGACTCCCAGGATCTGGAGATCTCAGACCGAACATTTCTTTGTCATTTCCAAAACATTTTTAATAAATTGTTAAATGTCTTAAAAAGGGGGGGGGGGGTTGTGGTTGAACGTTGTTAGTTGGGAGCCTCTGTTCGTGTTCTGTGTGGTTTAATGAGTTCCGGAACCTTCTTCCCTCGGTCTATGTTGGTAATATGTTTCTTTGATTGGCTTTATGAAGACGTATGACAATTTGTTTGGTTTTTCAGCCTTGGATTCCCAAATAAATTTGATTAAGACAATTTGTTGGACAAGTCCACTTACGTTACAGTCATGCTTTAGTTGGGAGGTCTATCAGATCTGCTTTATTCTGAAGAGCTTTGGCCAACCTTTCTGACTTATAAGTCATTGTTTTATTTTTCCAAGCTTGCTTCATCGTTAACAGTATCATCATAATCATCCTCTCATTTCACAGCCCTGTATAGTGTGTGTTGGGGTGCGTGAGTGAGTGAGGTAGTGTGTGTATGTGAGTGTGTGAGTGAGGTAGTGTATGTGTGTGTAGCAGTGTAGCAGGGAGGCAGACAGCTTAGTACCCACCAACCTGAAGAGGTTACAGGCCAGACTGAGAACAAACCTGGAGGCTACAGGCCTGTTCAATAAACAGGTAAGAATACACACGCACACACACCCTAAAACACACCAACCCACCTGCTGCTTGGTTCGCACATCAAACTAACACACACACTTACATTTCCTCTGATGAACGAGAGAGCAGGAAGGATGCTGGGAAATGGAGAGAACTAATCTTTCAGGAAAAAAAGAGTGCAGGAAGAAATGGTATCTGTTGAGAGGGGTGACGTTTCTTCCCCACTAAATGTTTTCTTCCACTCACTGCTGACAAGGGAAATGGATGCTGATGGGAAGATAAAAGAATGAAAGAAAAAGAACAAATGAACTGACTGACTGAAAGAGAAGTGCACCGTTGTTTTTCAGGGTTTTTGCTTCACAAGAGAAATAGCCCATGAATCCACAGCGCCCAGGATGATCACGTTCTGTGTTCCGTGTGGTACGTTCACCCATCGGACAAAGCCTGGATGTAACGTAGCATCTAGCTGTCGTTGCGTTTAGTGTTTGAGAAGAATCAACAGCGTGTCAACTGTTTTGCTCTTTATTTCGTTTCATATGTGTCTATACCGTGGCAATCTGTCACTAGTTAACGAGGATGTTACTTGAAATGTTGGTGATTTCCAGGCAGGGGAGAAGGAAACGTCAAACACACAAATCCAAAATATTCTAACAGATAGTAGACAGGAACACCAGGAGTTTAGCAGATACCGAGACTAAGGAGAAGGAACTAGATGGAAGCGATGGAAAGGGAGAAAGAGAGAGATCCAATGAGGTGTTTTGCTAACAGGTCAGGTGTGTAATAGGCTCAGTTAGACGCGCGTTTGTGTGTGTGTTTAATAGCCTGGGTCTAAGACACCTCTTAATTTGCTGTGTGAATCATTACACACATCGATCCAGCCATCCACTCCTACACAGAACACTTAATGAGGACCCCAACAACTAGATAGACAGACAGCCTCCCCCTCCATTCCTCCATTCCACCATCTCCTACACACACAGACACTGAGGGAGAGACGGGTTTGTCAATGCCCCTGTTGAAACACTAATGAAATGTCTTCTTTGACTAGAGAACTCCAGATGAACTTGTAACAGTTTCATCTCCATACAGTAGCACGTTTTCCTCTACGTTACTCAGGATAATCCATAATATATCTTCTTCATCCGCATAACTCCGGATTAATTCTAATATACCTTCTTTATCTACATAACTCAGGATGATCCTTATTGTACCATCTTGATCCACATTCCTCAGGATAATCCCTAATATACCATCTGCATCTACATTTCTCTGGATAATCCCTAATATACCATTTTAATCTACACAACTCAAATAATCCCTTATCTCCCATCTTCATTTAGATCCTCAATGTGTCCATGAGCAGTTTACAGGTTTCTCTCTGGGCACCAATAAATGCAATACTGCCTTTATTCATCACACACACACACACCATCCACGTAGTGTCAGGCAGTTCCGGGTCAGAGGCTCGTTCAGGAATGTCTGTCTCCAGCCCTTTCCACTTTAGTTAGCAAAAATCCAGTTCTTGTAAAGAAATTATAAAAATAAAACATGTTCCAGCAAATGTGGGAGTCAATGAGTTAATTGGCATGCCAGTGTTTCTTCTAAGAATCGCAATGCATATCTGTGGTTTGGATTGGAACTGGGTGGAGAAGGTGGAGAAGGAGTTTCCACCAGAAAGTATTCTTAGATGAAGGCTGTTGGTTGGAGATATGGCTGGGGTCAGGCTTTTCTGAAGGCCTACGGTAAGGTAGGTTTTAGCTTCTAGTGGATCTGTGAGTACACAGGACACAGGGGAAGGGTTTCTACCTCCTCTGGCTGTTTCAGATTGGAGGAATCATCATAAGGTGAGGAAAGGAGTTTAGGTCTGAACACACACTCCAAAACACACCAATAGAGTCTGAGAGCTACGCATCTGATAGGCACTTTCCATATAAACACGAATCCTCTTCTCCAGCTGTCGGTCTGTAAAGGATGGATCATGAATTAGAGATGTAGCGGAAATAGAAAGTGTGTGTGTGTGTGTGTGTACGTGCCACATGTGTCATGACATGGCTAGAACACACTAGACAAGTCTGTTTATATGTGACATCACTCTCTAACCGCAGCTTCCACACACACACACACACACACACATCTGACAGCCAGATGGGTATGAGTGTCAGTGTCGCTGCAGACATATCGCTTCCTGTCTTCTCATGTATTTGTTCAGCCTTTAATAACCTGCCATAAGAATGACTCCCTTACTCTCTCCATCTCTGTGAATCTCACTCTCCATCTCTCTTTGCGTATCTGACTCTCCATCTCTCTCTGTGTAACTGACTCTCTCCATCTCTGTGTATCTGACTCTCCATCTCTCTCTGTGTATCTGACTCTCCATCTCTCTCTGTGTATCTGACTCTCATCTCTCTGTGAATCTGACTTTCTATCTCTCTCTGTGTATCTGACTCTCCATCTCTCTGTGTATCTGACTCTCCATAACTCTTTGTGTATCTGACTCTCCATCTCTCTGTGTATCTGACTCTCCATCTCTCTGTGTGTATCTGGCTCTCTCCATCTCTCTGTGTATCTCACCCTCTATATCTCTGTGTGTATCTGGCTCTCTCCATCTCTCTGTGTGTCTGACTCTCTATATTTCTCTGTATCTGACTCTCTCCATCTTTATCCCTGTACCCCCAAAACATTGTCCGGCTTCCCGGCCTTCCTTTTTCTCTTTTCACTAAACAACCAGCCTAAAGCCAGGGGGGAAGGACAGTGCCCTGACCCGAACAGAGGAGCATAGCTAGTTCACAGAAACCAGGCGAAGGCCATGCTTTTGGTGAGGCCTACGGTACTAGGAGGGAGAGACTATGTCTCTTACATGATCTTCCACTTTAACCTTTAACTCCTGAACTCCTTATACCCGTTGTGTTGTAGGTAAGTGATTACAACCCGTCAGGCTGCTGTGTTGTAGGTAAGTGACTACAACCATTCAGGCCGTTGTCTTGTAAGTAAATTATTACAACCGTTCAGGCTGTTATGTTGTAGGTACGTGATTACAACCGTTCAGACTGTTGTCTTGTAGGTAAGTGACTGCAACCGTTCAGGCTGTTGTCTTGTAGGTAAGTGATTCCTGATTTCTGGTGGTGCTGGAGAACCGTAGTTGCCATGTACAGCCACTGTTTACATGTTATTAGTTTTCCCACTGTGTGTGTGAGTGTCTGTGTGTGTGTGTGTGTTCCTGCGTGCTTGTTTATTTGGGTGCATGTGTGAGGCTCTCTTGTGCGTGTGTGTGTTCAGGGCCTTGTGAGAAAATATTCTAGTACTGTCGATTGTTTTTGTGTTATGCGTTTTTAAATATATGTATTGTATCAATAGTCTTTAGAGTTGTTGCACTTCTTCTATATTGCAGTTTTATAATAAATCAAAGTACACATTTTTGTATTTACTGTGTGATTGTATCCTCGCTATTTGTCTCAGTGAAGGTATAGAGAAGACACGGAAAATATGGAGAGCGAAAGCGGGAGAGGGTCATTTCACTGTGATAATGATGTCGGCTGAGCACAACTGTATCTTTCCCCATTCCTCTCTCTCTTTCTTCTCTTTCTTTCTTCTCTCTCTCTCGGTTTCTTCTTTCTCTTCGTTCATACAAAGAGAAACACCGAGCCATACATCCACTGACGCTCTCTCAAGATTCAACATTTTAATGAGGCAGTGCTTGGCTTGTTAGTGGTATTACTCATTTGCACTGTCACAGTAAAAAATCACTGCTTTAATGCGCGAGCACACACACACAAGCACACACATTATCGCTTTGACTTACACACACTCTTTCTCCCACATAAGGAGTACAGTCATTAAAACTCCAACCACAGGCCTTTTAAAGACTCCCAGACCTAGACAGAGGCAGCCGCGTGACAGTGAAAAGATTCCCCTGGAAACAATGATGGGAATTATCATTTGTTGTTCTTGAAAACCCAGCAAAGGTTTTACAGAGGTTAAGCTTGTCTTTGATCTGTTTTTAACTCGCTTTAGTTTTGTAGGGGGATAATACATCTTCCTCCACACACACACACACGCACGCGCGCATATATACACTCGCGCACACTTACTTTAAACACAGGAAGCCAATTTCACACAACCTGTAAATGACATTCTTGTCTTCTTTCACACTCAACATTCTACCCTATTTTACTAAATGAATATGACTGAATGTGTGTTCCTGCGGAAATCTGTGGTGCACTACAAAATTATTGTCGCTCAGTAATTCCTCATCACTCCAAATGAGTCCGTTTATGTAGCACTAGACCCTCAGACCAAAAGACAGAAATGTTATTGGTTATGTGAATGAAAATTATATAATTCTACTATTTGTCCCTGATTTGTGACCATCACAAGTGTCCTTTTTATGCTTTAAACCAGTGTCCTAATGTCTTTGAAGTATTTCATTCATTGTCTTCGTTGATCTTCTCCAACCTTATATCAAAATGGGTCGAATATAATTCTGTTATATAATTGCAAACGTCCTCTTTTCGGTGCAATGACAAACTATATAGAATTGAGTTTAACATTCTGTAAAACATGTAATCTACTTTCATCTTTCACATTGTTACCCTATTGTGTGTAGTGAATTCTGGGACGTGTAGTCTATATTTCTTTGCCTTTATCTTTTGCTCTTAACGGACACACTTTGTCCAAGCCCACAGCAGCCCATCCTCACGGGTCCAGATGTTTGCACAGCGGTCCGTCCATGGTCCACACGGTGACGGCCTTGACCAAGCGTTTGATATGCACTTCGCAGGGCACCATTCTGGACCACAAGGACATCAGAATGGACTGCTTTTCATGCCATGGAAACGGACTGGGCTGCGACACACTTTTATGTGGAACATGGAAATATCTCGGCGAAGGCCTGGAGGCCGTACGCTTGGTGGACAGACTTACACCTTGTTATTAGAATGCATAATGTCCAATGTTAAATCAGCAGGACATGAGATGGGGGTTAGCAGTCGCAAGGCTGTCCTTTTAGAGGAGCGTTACACAGCCCCAGACACGCTCTTGGGTTCTAATGTAAGCTGTGCATCTATTCATGTCTTCATGTCTGTGCATTGTGTGTGTGTGTGTGTGTGGGGGGGGGGGTCTTTGAGACTGGATAAACTGTAGATGTATCGGATGCCCATCTTATTGGATTTTTAATGAGGACAGCGGGACTGTCTGACTGTCTGTCTCTCTGACTGTCTGTCTCTCTGACTGTCTGTCTTTCCATGTGTCTGTCTCTCTCTAGTTAGAAGGATAGGAAGACAGAATAGAGGAATAGAGAAACATATATGGATTGGGGTAACCAAGGAACCTTTGGATAGAGAGAATAGAGGGATGAAAAGAATTGAGGAGTAGAGGGATGAAGGAATAGAGGGATGAAGGAATAAAGGGATAAAGGAATAGAGGGATGAAGAAAATGGAAGAATGTAGCAATAGAGGGATGGAGGGATGAAGGGGGAGGACAGAGGGTAGGGTAAGAGTATAGTCCTCATCAGCCCACTCCAGAAACTACGTCCCTGATGGGGCAGAGGGTGGGTGGGGTGTGTCCATGAAGGGGCAGAGGGTGGGTGGGGTGTGTCCATGAGGGGGCAGAGGGTGGGTGGGGTGTGTCCATGATGGGGCAGAGGGTGTGGGTGGGGTGTGTCCATGATGGGGCAGAGGGTGTGGGTGGGGTGTGTCCATTATGGGGCATTGGGTCCCTTATGTGGAGGGGGGGTCCCTAATGGGACAGTGTGAGGGGACCTGGCCTGACGGGGGCTGATTAGCCATCAACCCCACTACACACATCAAAGGCAGAGAGAGGAAGAGGGGGAGGAGGAAGGTGAAAGTCACCGTGACCTCCTCTCGCTCCCGGGGCCCCAGGCACCAGCGCTGCTCACCGATGGCCCTCGTTCTCCTCAACCTTGAAAGGCTTTTGGGCTTTTCTGAACACGGGTTTCCCCCGGAGTGCGTTCAGGCATGGGGGGGGGGGGGGAGGTGATATACAGGCTCGAGATGGAGGGAGGAAGGGGGAGAACTGGATCCCACAGATCGTCCTTTTCCGCGTTAGAGAGATAATGAAATGTGACTTGTGTTAACGATGTCTGAGAGGCTCCTGCCGGGTCGTCACTGTGGAGGAATGAGGCCACACGCACCAGTCATCCGTCACCACGTCCCCCGGCCACCCGTCACCACGTCCCCCGGCCACCCGTCACCACGTCCCCCGGCCACCCGTCCCCACGTCCCCCGGCCACCCGTCCCCACGTCCTCCGGCCACCCGTCCGTCCCCTGCCGTGGTGGGCAGAGAAATGGCCCACGTCAGACCCAGACTGCCTGGTTGTATGGAGCCCCCGTTTCAAATGGAAGGGGCCCAGTGAGCAAAATGGGATCCTTCCTAGACTTTAAACTCGGGTCCATTTCTGGAGCTGAGTGGGAGATTCAGGCAGTTGTTTCCTAAATGTACAAATGTCATATTTTCCAGACATTTTGTCCGTACGTTAGCGGGCGACTAATGCTAAAGTAAAAGAAATTTGACTTTGCAGATTTTTTTTTTTACAACCAGACATAGGTGAAGCCATCGGGACTGATTCATTGGGACTGACTCATTGGGACTGACTCATTGGGCCTGACTCATTGGGACTGACTCATTGGGACTGACTCATTGGGGCTGACTCATTGGGGCTGACTCATTGGGACTGACTCATTGGGACTGATTCATTGGGGCTGACTCATTGGGACTGACTCATTGGGACTGACAATACCTGTGGGTGTTGCTGTTTCCCTCCCATTAGAAGCACCTCGAAGTTACGCCCCCATTTAGAGTTTCCGTACATACATTCTAAACACTGTTTATACAGTACTTTGTAAAGTTATGCTAGCAGAGAAAACTGTTTCATAGCTTTTCTCTTTAATGAGTATTTGCTTGTTGAAATACTATTCAACATTAGAATTACCTGATACCACAATACCCACTTCTTTCAAGAAATGGCCATATTTACCTGACTGGCAAAAACGTTATATTTCAGAGTTATAACAACATTCTCAAACTCTGGGATGAAGAGATACCTGGAGTTGCAAATCTGCCAGTGGAAACTTACCTTATTAAAATATGATATTATATCGGCAACCTCTGAGCCCCAACCTCGACATAGTTTATGCAGTCTGGGTGACTTTAATAAACAAATGTAGCCACATTTATGAGAACTGTTATAACAAATCCTGAAGGGACCTTGGAAGAATTTAACACAGGACTACTTGAATAATTTTAATGAATCATTTTGTTGTTTTGCATTGTAAGGGGGTGGGTATTTTTTTTTTTATTATACTTCGGTTATTTTTCATTCCCAGACTTCCTGACGAGGGGTATTTCTTGGACATTTAAGTGACAAGTGTTTTGTCTTTATGACCGGTTGAGCCTCACGTGACTTATGTCCGCATCTCTAGGATTAAATGTATCAAAATCTCTTGGTCTTGTGAGTAATTGTAATTAGTAAGTCTTGTGCATTTTTCCCTGTGTGATCGACGCAACCTTGGAAACAGTACCCCGGAGATGAAGGTACTTAGTCAACCTATTTTGCTCACACCAGCACACCATATTGTCAAGGGACTCAGCAGTAGACTTTGATATCTTTTAAAAGACTACAAACAGCACCGTTAAATACTTTATAATAAAATAAAGAACACAAGTTATATTTAAATTCCTAAAACAAGTTTTTTTGTGCCACCAGTTAAATACATCATTGCAATGAACACAAGATGTGTCTTATTTCAATTATATAACTGTATAGAAAATATAATGGACATAGACCACTCAGACCACTGAATTACAAAATCCAAATGCAATTTCTAATTCCTAAAGCCTATGTCACATTTGTGTCATTGTAGTTGGGTCCCTGTGGGAGGGTTAGGGTTAGGGTTAGGTTGTCGGCATGATACCACATCCCCGAATGTGAGTGTGTCTCGCGGGGAGTTAAAAACACATGCATGCAACATAGGTACATGTCCGTGTGCAAGAGGAAGAGGACGGATATGAACCCAGTGTTTCAACCCATTTAGAAGGTTATTCTTGTTTTATGTACTACTTAATGACATTGACACTGTCTCACTTCAACAACATTTTGTGTCTCAATGGATATTGAGGAACAATATGGAATCAACTTATTATACAGAACAACGTTTTAGCTGTCACATATGAACCTCAAACTGATGTTTAAAGTTTAAAAAAAAGAATACTAAAATAAAGAAAGATGGCGGTTGGTTGAGCTAAATTGGGCAACTTACAGTACCTTTGTTGAATGGTTTAAATTCTACAGTGGACTAGTACATGATTTCCCAGAACTATTGGGCAATGAAAGCTTTGAAGAAATGTCATTCTTCATCATCTGGTCTCACACTGAAAACATAAATCCATGCTTTAATTGAGGTGTTCAAATATCGAACAAAGCCATAATCAGCCAATAGGTATATTAATTTATTTCTGTTTCAAGAATGAGCTTTTTCTTTGAACGATTTTGACTCTCGCATTTTAAATGTACAATCACTGTGAAAGACTCTATGGATGGCTGTTTTGGTTCAAATCAAAAGATGTCCAAAGCAAATTGAATATGAATGGACATGAGTAGTGGTCTTTCCAGCAGCTGTGAGATTACCGGGGTTTACAGCTAAGTGCATTCAGTGGCAGAATTGCGCTACAAAATGTGCCTCTACTGTCCTGGTATTCAGTCAGTTGAACCAAGGGAACCATCCACCTAAAGGTCACATTTTGCAATTATGCACTTCCGGTTGCCATGGGATTGGTGCTTCTTCCCTGAAGTCTATTTCCCTGCCTCATCTGTTCTCATCCCAGATACACCCAACCCATCCTCCCGCTTCAAACACTCTTTCCCCTCCAGCTAGACCACCCCAATTCTCCCTTATCCCCTTCCCCTGTGTACCCCATGTTGATTCTAGATGATGAGTTCCCACTCCTCTCCTATCTGCCCATGTTATGCAAGTTAGAGGAGGTTTTGCTTTCATTTTCTCCATTTATAAACTTTCTCCACTACATTTATCTTACAGACCGAACCCCAATATCATACTCTCTGTTCCTCTGCTCTCTGTCTCTCTCTATCTCACACACACTCCCCCTTCACTCTAAATGCCCCCCTCTCGTCCTCTCTCCCGGCTTATTACCATAGATGGTACACAAGATGGCGGTGAAGGTAATGACAAAATGGAGGTCAGCGTGCTGTCGTCAGCGTCGATCCCCGGCGGTGTGTGTCGCGTCTGGGTGTGACAGACACGCTGGCCGCTGGGGACGCAGGCGGGGCGGGGCCACTATACTGACCGCGAGACGCAGCGCGTCCCTAATCAGGTCTGACATGATGAAGCAAAACGCTCCAATCCCATCTGACAGCCACACGTACTCGCGACCGCACACAGACACACAGACACACAGACACACAGGTACGCACGCAGACACACAGGTACGCACGCAGACACACAGACACACAGGTACGCACGCAGACACACAGACACACAGGTACGCACGCAGACACACAGGAACACCGACACACAGGTACGCACGCAGACACACAGACACACAGGCACACAGGTACTCACGCAGACACCCAGGCATAGATCTGTGTAGCATCTTCCCCTTCCAATCGACTGCGCTGTATACTACCATGCTACCTTAAGCAGACCCGTGTAATGGAAGAAATGTAATATTTCTGAGTAATCCTCATCGCTTCAATTCGGGGTTGTTCAGTCACTCGTCTTCAGATTCTAGATCACGTTCCTTACTTCCTGGTACCGACAGACGCCTTCTTCGTGTTGAGTTGTATGTCAGGGCAAACAAAATATCTCTTAACGTTGTGTTTTATGCTTAACACTGGAACACAACAACCATGAAAACATGACTTCAAATAAATCATATCCAACGTGGAGGTGAGGAAATCCAGATGGGCCATCATGGAACGGCGTTGTGGGGTGTTTTTCAAATGGATCCATTGCTCCTCAGCTTTCAGGCCAAGGGACTTGTGGTGAGATCAGGCGTGTGGCGGCATTGGAGAACACTTTCATAAAGACCCACCGGAGATGTGACCTCTCACCACTGACTTTTCTCCACCACACTGACGTAGCTCCTCCAACGACTGTCTCTCTGTCTAGTTGGGAAAGGTGGAGAAAAGTAGAGGGTGGAGAGCGGGTGGAGGGGTTGAGGGAAGAGAGAATCAGAAGGTGGAGATCGGGTGGGGGGATGAGGGGGAAGGTGGAGATAAACAGAGGGTGGAGATCAGGTGGGGGGAAGAGGGGAGTGGTTCTCCGCGGGTGTGGTGTGAGTTTAAACCCTGAGTGCTGCTACCAGTGTTGCTGTCAAGGTTCTGTGAGTCCCAAACACGCTGTTGTTAATAGACAGATCACGGATAGAAACTAAGCATCTCCACAAATCCTCATTAGGCTTTTACTGTTGGTTATCTATTTTTTATGGATCTAGCTCTGGTTTGCCACTGTGTCACCGAATGTTTTATGCTGTTAACTCTCTCCCCTTCCCTCCTCGTCGAATGGCACTTTATTTACCGACTCAGGGGAATGTTCCATTATGCATTAACCTGTTCCATTATGCATTCATTTATGCGTGCGTCTGCCTTTATGTAAATGCACTTTATGATTAAACAAATTGTTTGGCTGTTTGGGCTGTGTTTTCCTTGAGTGTTTGCCGGTGACATCACTCTGTCTGTGTCGGCTGGTGATTTCGTGTATTTTGTCTGTCTGTGTGTGTGTGTGTGTGTGTGTGTGTGTGTGTGGGTGCGTTTGAGAAAGGGAGAGAGAGTAGGAGAGATTAGATGAACATTGAACTTTGAACTTTTGCTAATAAGACAATTGTCTTGTAGGATCCCACCTGAAAGAGCAATCAGATCCATGACCAGAGACACCAGAACAAACCCAGAGTACTCAGAAACAAGCCCAGAGTATTTAGAAACAAACCCAGAGTATTCAAAAACAAACACAGAGTATTCTGAGCCAAACCCAGAGTATTCAGAAACAAGCCAAGAGTATTCAGAAACAAGCCCAGAGTATTCGGAAACAAACCCAGAGTATTCAGAAACAAAACCAAAGTATTTGCTTTCCACCTGCCTGTATTCCTCAGTACACCACCGGACACTACTGATGGACATGCAGGACACTGGCTCCAAATGGGGCCCCCACCCCAATTACCTCCAGTGAAAATGTCGCCAGGGTCTCAAAAGGCTAGAGGCGGCCCTGTTCAGAAAGCAAACACAAGATTTGGCAAAACGTACAGAAATGGCGTAAGTGTGCTTCAAACTCCAACACCTTGTCTTTGTGACATGACAAAATGTGTGGAATAGCAGGAGTACAACAGAGCCTTGACCAATGTGATTCAAGAGCCTAACACCTTGGAAAAATAAAATGCTTTCTGAAGGGACCCTTGTTTAGAGGTTCATGATATGTGGGGGTCCACGAGATTATAATGTTTTGAAACCCCACGTTATACAACCTTCTACTGCCAAGCACGATGAACGAAGGCTTGACGTGTGTGTAGGTCTGGGAATTCATGAAACTGTTCTCCTGTAAGCATGAATTTAATTAGGCTGCTTAATGCAGTAGTGATTATAATAACAGCAACACATGCATGTTATGTTACATTTTTAATAAAGGACATCAGGACTCCAGAATGTTTCCTAGTCATTCTGGGATGTTGCACACAACTCTAATACAAGCTTGGATTCCGTAGCAACAGAATAATTTATTAAAACAAATGCCACATTTTCCAAAGTCCTCAAATTAAATGTGACCAGCTCTATAAGATGGAATGCCTGACCATACAATATGCATGAAATTATGCAAATGTGGTGGTGGTGGTGAGTTGGGGGGAAATGACTCGGGGCGAAAACTAGACAGCCGGGATTTTCAAACACACCATGTCTGGACCCGAGGCAGCGAGACTTGCAGAGAGGCAGCTGTGTCCTGCTGGTGGAGGTGAGCGGTGGTTTGTCCTGCTGGTGGAGGTGAGCGGTGGTTTGTCCTGCTGGTGGAGGTGAGCGGCGGTATGTCCTGCTGGTGGAGGTAAGCGGCGGTATGTCCTGCTGGTGGAGGTAAGCAGTGGTTTGTCCTGCTGGTGGAGGTAAGCGGTGGCCCTGTCCTGCTGATAGAGGTAAGCGGTGGCCCTTTCCTGCTGGTGGAGGAAAGCGGTGGCTCTGTCCTGCTGGTGGAGGTGAGCGGTGGT